>JBBBDQ010001244.1:2595000-2685000 GCA_037127315.1 Ascarosepion bandense | reverse complement strand
ACGCGCACATTACATTTTCATAATTATTTCATTGTGTAAGCAAAGTAATGACGTTAACGAAGTAATTCATGCTATTTCTGATTTGACACGAATAATTTATGACTATTTTGACGGCAAAAGAAGCTTATTAAATTTAGTTCTTCGACAAAAGTCTAAATTTCTTTTGAAATTACCAATAAAACTTAATAACTTTTTCAATGATTGATCGTTCTTCGAGAAAAGGTTAAATTTTGATTGATTCCAAAAAAGATTAAGATATTGAAACGTGTATTCTTTTTATTTGAAAGCATTTCCATGTCTTTTGTGAAGAAAATTAGATTATCTACCTTAACGCATTGCTTACAACTCTGCAGACAAATGCAAAAGCATACAATGCAGTTTGTAAGATAGAAAGTGAAAATAAATTACATATAAAGAATAAATGTAAACATTAAAATATAATATATGAAAAAAAGAAGGAATGGAGTAAAATGGATGGAAATAAAGAAAGAAATAAGCAAATGTAAAAGGGAGAAAATAAATTTAAAAAGAACAAGAAAGAGCAGTCAAAGACCGCATACCTTCGCCAAGGGAAAACCGACATCATCTCAGATGATTATTAAAATAAGAAAAAATGCAATGAACATGACCTGGCTCAGGAGTTAAAAGACATGAACTCGACCGCTCTCAAAATTAAATTCACACTTAAAAAAATACAGGGAAAGTAATTCACTATTTAAAATTATCTAGGAGAAATAATATAGTACTCGTCATTAGAAACGCAAATATTAGATTTTATTAATAAAGTCGAAAAAGTATTTTCAACAGATCTGTTCAACTTGTACTGCGAGAATATTTTGAGGACCCAAGAAGATATGCCTGGATTCGTAATTAGAGGCCACAATTTAAACAACCTAAGGTACGCAGATGATACAGTGCTGATAGAAGACGCAGAAAGGAAACTACAAGACCTCCTACAAAAGGTAGCTGAAGAAAGTAACAAGAAATGACTAGAAATAAATTGTACTAAAATCGAATGCATGGTCATCAGTAAAAAGGTCAGCCCAATATGCCAAATAGAGGTCGGGGATATTAGACTCAAGCAGGTACAAAAATGTAAATACCTGGGAAGCGTTATAACAGAAGATGGAAAGTGCGACACAGAGAACCGAAGGCGAATTGGCATGTCGAAGGAAGCATTCCAGAAGTTGAGTAAGGTATTAAGAAACAGGAAAATTTCGCTAGAAACAAGGAAGAGAATACTGGATTGCTATGTGCTGTGCGTCCTTCAATATGGCAGTGAACAATTTGCTGGACAATATCATTAAAGATGAAGGAAAATATTGAAGCAATTGAAATGTGGTTCTACAGAAGGATGATGCAAATATCATGGATCGAGCATGTGAACAATGATGAGGTCTTGGATATGATGGAAACAAAAAGGAAACTAATACTGAGCATCAGGAAGAGACAGCTGAAGTTCCTGGGACACGCAATGAGGAAGGAGGGCTTGGGGAATCTGATACTAACAGGCGAGATAGATGAAAAAGAGACAAGGGAAAGCAACGGATAACATATTTGAAGGACCTAATCAGGTGGATGAGGGAACGAGGATTGCATCATGTAAGAGGAGAAGACGTATTCAGAACCACCAAGGATAGGGAAACGGGGAAAGCCATGATCGCCTACGTCCTGAAGGGACAAGGCATATAGAAGAAGAAGAACCGAGAAACTTTAGCGATATGAGTTGTGGTGCAGTGGATATCAGCTCGCAACGACAAATTGGGGAGTTCAAATTCCAGTCGCATTCGTTGCATTCATTTAGGCGCAAATGCTCTCTTCCCTCTAGATATGGGTTAACTAACACGACAGATTGGGTTGTGTAGCAAGTAGTCTACCATAGGAAGTAATGGTAAACTACTGCGGGATAATCTTCTCCCGAGTCAGTCATGACTCTTTCGAGACATGATCGCCCAAGCGTGTATCACGTATGGCACCTAATTGACTAAACCCAGAAAATGTATCCCATACCGAACCCAAAATCGAACCCAAAAATCGAATCCAAAATCGAACCCACAATTGAATCAGTTTGTTCTAGTCATGGGGCTAGTCAACCATGAAAGTTTCATCCGAATCCATCCACCGGGTCTTGAATTATTTTAAACATGGACATAAAAAAAAAAGAAAACAGACACCCATAATCAGATACAATCCCTTCGCCTTAAGGCGGGGATAGTTAACATTTGAAGAAAAAGAAAGGAAGAAAGACGTTAATGTATGCTTTATAAGCAACTAGCAGTTTAGCCCGGTGTCACTCGGGCAGTTTAAGGAATAATAAAAGTGAAAAGACATATGAATTTACATAGCAAATACTTACACAACGTCCACCCTTGCCACTTTTATAGATATAAATAACAATCTAGAATGTCTCTATTCGATTAGGGTGGAGGAGGTGAGGCAACATATATATATATATATATATATATATATATAGAGAGAGAGAGAGAGAGAGAGAGAGAGATTGATAATATAAAGTGGTATGATCGATTCTATATTATAATCAATACATTAACTGATTCCTTACTTTGTGGGTTGATAATATATATTTTTCTACCCCTAATTTTGGCTTTCTGAAACATTTCAAGGTGCCGTTATTGTTCTAAAATTTTGATCCACATCTGAGCGCAACTAAAGCCGAGCTAGACCGCAAAATGCAGACGTTAAGTTTGAATCTATCAAACAAACGAAAACTTACGCCACGTCCACCCTCAATACTTACGCAACGTTCACCCTTTTATCGATACAGATGATATAAAAAAGAAAGAAAGAAAAGAGGAAAAAGATACTATATAAAGGGTGGCCCATAAGTCACTTTACAGTTTGAAAATGAAACAACTGTTTCTTAAATGAGTGTTTTAATTCTTTTTTTATAACACTGTTTAGAGTGTGGAAATATGTTATGACTTACGAAAAATAATGTCTCCCAAGTAGCCTCCATTCTCGGCTTCGCAATGTCGAGCTTTTGCTCTTGAAAACGCGTCACTAAGTTCATTATTGCAGGCCTACGAGGAGGATGTCGAACATTGAAATGGCGCATATAAGATATTTGTGTTTCAACAATTGACCGTCTATTTTCAAATAAAATTCAATTATCTTCACTCGTTGTTTACTTGTAAAGTCTATCCATACCAAAAATATCCAAACATTCTATTTAATAATTCTGAAAAAGAAATAAAAATATATTAATAGAAAAAAAAGTTATTTAAACTTTTAAAATGTAAAGTGACTTATGGGCCACCCTGTATAATCAAAGATCGAAAAACTAAAAAGAGATTAATATAAGCTGTACAAACAATGATATAAGACATGCAGATAGAAAGAAAAAAGGAATGTACATTAATATAGGCTGTAAAATCAAATCTATAATAACGAAACAAAGGAAAAGAAAAGGTGGTTAAAAAAGGCTGAACAAACAATGGTAGAAGAAATGAAGTAAAAAGAAAGAAACAAACAAAGAAAAGATATAGCTATCTGAAAATATTCTTAGCAAACCGTTAATATACAAAAAAAGAGGAAATTCGGGGACCTTATGTGCTTCAGTTGAATCGCAATTAACAAACTGCCATTATAGATATGCTTAATAGGAAAAACTCAGTAACCGAGAACATTTTTTCAGAAATGACTGACATCAGAATTTATGCAGTAGTCTCTCTTTGACACAACATTTCAATAGACTTCAATATATCCAAGGGAACAGCTCCACTTATGAAGTTACAAGCAGTATAGCCCGGCATTGCCCGGGTGTAATGAAAGCTTTAAAACTAATCCATGGTCCTTGAGCTCAAACTCTTTGGACATTGGCACGAAAGACTTAAAAGCAATAGTTCTTTCCAGTTAAAGCGAAACCTTAGATTGAAAGAAAACTGAATGGATGTAAGTCAAATTTTGATTTACTGATATCGATATCAAATAAGTTTTTTTCGTCGTAAACTGTATTTTGAAGGCTAAATAAGTCCTTTGAGTAAATGGTATTATGGTTGAGAATAAGAACTACAATTATACCTACTTAGAGCCAAACCCGAAGCAAAAACTAAAATAAAAGAGCTGAAAAAATACGGACATAGAGGCAGATAAACAGACACACATACAAACATCTTGCCTTTTATATATATATATATTATCGATTTTCTGCACTATTGTAAGAACTGCAACCTCGAAACTTCTGAATATCGTTTCTTATGTTTTTGTCTATGAGTGTATCAAATTTGATTAAAATCGACCACTCCTTCTATAACCCGATTTTTTCGATTATCAATTTTCGATATTTATCGGGGGTACCTCGACACAAGCCTAGTTAAGACGCTTGTAGTACAACTGTGTAAATTCTCAAGAAAATCGGTTCAGCCATTTTGGAGTCTATAGGTAACGGATACACACACACACACACAAAGTTCCATTCATAAATAAATTTAGATATATATATATAAGATGGCGATATAGAATTAATATATATCAAGAAGAATTTTAATTTTTTCATATCTCACCATTCCCCTTAAAAATCTATAGTCCGATGAAGTCTTTCTACAGGTTGAAACACATTAGACATGTTCCACTTTATGAATAATTTGCCGTATGTAAGTTTGTAACCAACCTGCATGTATTTACATACGCTCTGATATGGATATTGAGCACTTTTGCATCATCAATATAACCTAATTAAAACATTATTTTTTCACACACCCTCACTCATATTAACATTAGCACACATAAATTTACTACTTCTCTACATATATACTTTTCATGTGAGCCGAATGCTTAGATCAAAGACAGGGGCAATAAAAATATTCAAATATTTGACAATTTTGTCTTTACTTTCAACAGAAATAAAAGCTAAAATACAATGTTTAGAACGGCTCATGATTAAACATAATAGACGTTTATTGTCCGTTTTATTTAACAATATATATATATATATATATATATATATATATATATATATATATACTACTGCCCATAATTATTAGACCACCACAGTTTTTAAAAAAATGATGTATTTCATACTATTTGTAGTATTTATTGCCAAGTGGATAATTCTAAATGAAAATAGAATGGTTCTTTTGTTATTACTTTGCAAAATTTTACAAGGCAAATAGCGACAATTTACCCATCGCACCCTGTAGATTGAGACTATGTATTTCATACTATTTTTAGTATTTATTGCCCAGTGGATAATTCTAAATGAAAATAGAATCGTTCTTTTGTTATTATTACTTTGCAATATTTTACAAGGCAGCCAGGAAATCTTTGCTTCGGCCAGCTAATAAGAAGAAGTGAATAGCATGGGGTAAAGAGCCCTAATTTGGACACAAGAACATTTCATTTTGTGCACATGTTATTGTACAGTATTAAAAAGAACCATTCTATTTTCATTCAGAATTATCCACTTGGCAATAAATACTAAGAATTGTATGAAACACAGCATTTCTCTTAAAAAACAGTGGTGGCCTAATAATTATGACCGGTAGTATATATATATATATATATATATATATATATATATATATATATATATATATATATATATATATATAATATAATATAATATAATATATGGTTATGTCAATTTTTCATTGCTACATGGAAATTTCTATGTTTCGAGATTAATTCTCATCATCAGGCAATGCTGGTGTGGTTGTGCAGACGATTTACATTTAAATGAAAAATACTTTCGGTTTACTGTGAATGTCTGCGGGTGTTTTTTGTTTCACCGATGAATTAGGTAAAAATAGAAATGAAAATAAAAATAAAGCCAAAAATAGTATAAGTTAGTTGTCCTTTTTTTTTTTTAATAATTCCCTCCCCTTTTGTATCAGGATAGTCAACTTTACAGCAAATTGATAGATGGAGCTAAAAAATAGCATTTCGGGTGTTTTACTCGAAGGAAAGCAGACAAGAGGGGAATAGGGTCAAGGAAAAAGAAGAAAAAGAGGAGGAAAAAAGGTGGTTAGCACGTAAATTCCTCGAGGTCAAACCCCTAAGTGAATCTCCATTCTGATTAGCCGAACACACACACACACACACACACACACACACACACACACACATACATTCACAGTAAACCGAAAGTATTTGTCAGTTAAATGTAAATCGTCTGCACAACAACACCAGCATTGCCTGATGATGAGAATTAATCTCGAAACATAGAAATTTCCATGTAGCAATGTAAAATTGACATAACCATATAATTATATTATATTATATCAAGCTCTATAATACTCATTATATTGAGCACTCTTCATAATAAAATAAATGCCTGAGAACTCAAGATATAAAAAAAAACCTCGTGTCCTCTTCACTTGGAATTATATATATATATATATATATATATGTACTGCCATTCCAAAATTTTGACTCATAAAATGATTATAAACCTTTATATTATCGAATTTTAAATGATAGTTTAGATTATTTGCCAGTACGCTTTTATCAGTAATTGTCTGTGTACATTGATTTAGTCAATTAGGTGCCATCGCTTGGGCGATCATGTCTTGAAAGAGACATGACTGACTGGGCAACAGATTATCCCGCAGTAAGTTGCCATTATTTTTTGCGGTAGTCTGGTTGTCAGCCAAGGCTATAAAACCCAATCTCTCCTGTTATTTAACTTATAACTGGATGGAAAAGACGGATTAATACCTTTCCTGTGTACATTGCAGAGTTTACAAGCAGTCGATACATTTGCCTTAGCAGCTTGAATCTGACTAAGGCCATATAAAAGTACTGAGAGATCCGGGATGATGAAGTTGTAATAATATTGAAATTTCTGAATTACACCATCTTATTAACATAAGTGTAATATGCCTTGCTAAGTCATTGTTGCTGAACATTTACTCGCTTGCATACACCACAATCAATGCTAAACAAGTGCTGAAACAAAGATGGAGTTTCTAATTGTAAGAAGATGGATCAGTGAAGAATCGACAGGTAGCTGAGTATTTCCAGAAATAAAATACACAAAAGACGCTTGCTGCTATCGTAAGTGTTTTAAGTGCAAATAAAACGGATGAATACAAATGTTAGACTGGAGAGAATTCTAGAGGCAATACAATTCTTACAGCCAACAAGGAAGGACGCAATGAACTCTTGACAGCGAGGTTTCATTTGATATATTACGCAAAGTATTAAAAAAAAATAAAGAACTGATACGGGCGTATAGCAGCAAAGCTAACTATGATGAACTAAAAAATTACCGGAATAGAGAACTGAAGTTTTCAAAACAAGAAATGATATTGAAAAGATGCAAAAACGATTTTTAATGATGAATGACAAAGTTACATTCTATTACAATAGAATAGTTAAAATTACTATTGAGTGAAAGAAACAATGCAAAATACACGACAAACGTATTAAAGTGTGTTGACTCACCCGCATGGTGTGTGATTGAGTCAAAAGCAACGGAAGAATCCTCTCTTTTAAGGTAAAGACTATTGTGCATATATATATATATATATATATATATATATATATGTTGCGGTACTTTTGTATCCCGTTTTATTAAAAAAAATATGATGCCCTTTCTAAAGTGTATCGTACCTTGCTGTGGTAATGCCAACTTTTATATATCACTCATTCAGTAATGAATCAGAGCACTCTAACTAACTGGTGTATGATACATACACTAAAAGTCTTCTTCCTTCTACCGAACGGCCATAGCTCGGAGGTAGAATCGCCGATTGATGCCAGTTCGGTCGGGTTTCAATCCCGGGTTAAAGCAATCGGATGTCTAACCGTACTGATGAGCTGTGATACAGCGAAAGGAATCTGTCTGCGGATATATATATATATATATATATATATATATATATATATATATATATATATAAATAAATGCTTCCCTTCTATCACACAGATGGAGAAAAAGAGACAATAGTGGTGAGTTCGCTTAATTCATTCTCTTTACAACCAGTTATTAAACCTTACTCTCACTAATGAAAGCCCGTGCCCCGTGTTTGATCTTTAAAATGCTTCCTTATTTATATTTGCGATAACTGTCATCGCGTAAAGAAGAACATATACATATTTTGCTCTGTTTTATAATAAATATCGTTATATATATATATATATATATATATATATATATATATATATATATATATATCCCTCCTGTTACACTAAGGGGTATCGATATTTCCTTCTTATGTCTTCGGGTAAGATACTCAATAGTAGGTACATCAAAATATATGTTGCCGTCATTTTAGACGGCATGACGATATAAATATTTTGCCGCCATTTTACGGAATGGGCTTACTCGTAAAAGAATAAAATTCGTAAACGTTGTTAGAAATGTAAACAATTAAAACCGTATTAGTTACCACAGTTTATTCCTCCACAAAATTACGAAAAAAATATTTTTAATTGTGACTGTGTTTCTCGACACACAGTAAGTGGAACACAATGGCGTCGTGTGAATGAAGATCTTCAACTTTGGAAGATTGGCCCGCACAAAGTCCTGGTCTCATTATAACTGAAATATTGCGACTGGAACTGAAGAAACAAGCGCTTCAATGAAAACCATTCATTCTTCAAAGCTTGGGTTAAGGCAAAGAATGCGGAGAAATTCCCAATGAGGAAATCTGAGGCTTGTTTCATTCAAAGCTGCAACAAAATGAGGTAATCATTCAAGCCAAAGGCACCAACAGTAATTATTACGTCTATACATTAAAGTCCCGCATTTTATCCGAAAATAAAAATCATATTTTACAAAAACAAGATGTCTCTTTAAAGCAAGAAATGAGATGAAATTTGGAAATTTCGCTAGTGAAACAATATATATTTTCCTCTCTCTCTCTCTCTCTCTCTCTCTCTCTCTCTCTCTCTCTCTCTCTCATTACTATACTTTACTGTCATATCACGTTGAATACACCGGTTCTCGCTCGATCACCGAAGTTAAGCAATGTTGAGCCTGGTCAGTACTTAGATGAATGACCGCTTGGGAATACCAGGTTCTGTAAGCGTTTAGTGACGGATGTGTGTTGTGGTTCAGTTGATGTCGGCTCGGAAGGGGAAATCGGTGAGCCGAGTTCCAATTCCAGTCGAACACTCTGCATTCACTTACGCACTGGTACCTTGGTACTATGGTTTAAATAAACGAGTTCTGCTGTTCATGCGATCCGTGGCGAACTTTTGCACCGATTGTTTGTTATCAGAACTTCCAAAAAGTGTGGATGGTGCTACACAAGCCTTCACCACTCAAAACAATTCTCTGTGTGGCTGTCTATCTGAGTTAGACACTCATACGTCGAAATCGACGAGGGAGTCTATTATTATACTTTAAGAGAATTACCGGAAGTACATTAACTTGATTTCATATCTCTCAAATACCATAAAATGTACAGAGAAAAGCTGGTGCTAAAGTTTTACCCTGTGTATATGTATATATATAGTCATCGGCGAACATATCTGTTTTACAGTTCATCAGTACGGTTAGACATCCGATTGCTTCGAGCCAGGATTAAAACCCAACCGAATTGACATTAGTCGGCGATTCTACCTCTGAACTATGGGAAATAAGCAGAAGAAGGCCGCCTGTTAGCATGTTATCTACAATTTAAACATGCGTCAATAGATGAGTTTTCTAATTCATTACTGAATAAACAATGCATAGATTCGTGAGTGCCTAATATTTTTAAAGTCTACCATTCTTCCAGAGTTATCAATCAGGATGTGAGAGCGTAAATAGTCATGCCCTGGATATCTCAAAAACTTTTGATAAAGTCTCTCACGTCGGTCTTCTGTGAAAGCTCAACGGCTATGGTATCACAGAACTCTTGTTGGATTTGAGCCAATCGTTCCTATCAAAACTCGTAATGAAGATAGTATTTAACGGATATGCCTCCCGATACTATCACACGAACGCGGGTGTACCACAGGACTCAATAATAGGCCGACGCTCTATCTGATCTTCATTAACGATTTCCATGATGTGATCGTTCCTAGTTGGCAGAGTTGTTTCGCTGTATCACAGCTCGTCAGTACGGTTAGATCTCCGATTGCTTCTAGCCAGGAATAAAACCCAATAGACGGCGATTTTACCTCTGAGCTATGGGCGCTCGATAGAAGAATATAGATATGTAATGGAGCGGGGCGATAGTTATGCATTTGTTAGAGACGACTGACAAAGTACAGTGATTTGGCATTTTATTAATTTGTTCATTTGTTTATTTATTTGTTCATGCGTTTTTTTCTGGACTCAAAAAAAAAAGTGTTAAAAAACATCCAAGATTCTTTACATGCTCTTTTGACTTTCTATAAACGTTTCCCCACCCAAAGCCAGGCTGTACTGCCACTGGTGCGCATGGGGCTACATAAAAGGTGCATGAAAGGTTACATAAAAGGTGAGCGAAGAGAAAGAGGAAGTGTCAAAGAATGGTTAAGAGAATGATGTGGATACTGGTGTGAAGGGAGTTGCGTGAGAGGCGAGTGAAAAAAAAAACAATAACAAGATACAGATGGTGTCGAGGAAAGGATAAAGGAAGTCAGGGGACGGCAGTTGACGATGTATTTATACTCCTGGGAAAGCATGTATACGAAAAAGAATTCCACAGGTGGGAAGTGCGAGAAAAGAAACTGATGGAGTAGAAGTGAGAGCTGAATTTGTTTTTGTCTTTTTACTGTAAAAGGCTGGGACCTTGTTGCCAATCTAGCTACTTGATTATATTCCTGTAGAACAGGCACCAGGGAGCTAACCTTGTTGGAGCAGAAGCCGTGAAAATATTTGTAGAAGAGACAAAGGAAAGCCACATCCAACCAGTGAGAAAGAGACTGGAGTTGTACTGCCAGGTCGGGAGAGATTACATTGCAGATTCTTCTCTGTAGCAGAGTCGTCCGACCTAAGATAACAACAGTATTCAGTGCATAGGCAGATGGTTGATATTTATACGTGCAAGATAGATGCAAGCGAGAAAAATTTCCTGGACCGACACAGTGACCCATCCTTCCTAGCAGACGATTTATATATTGATTCAATGTAGTCGTACCACTTGAGATCGGCTGAGATATTGAGGTCGAGGAGGCGCAGTGTATTGCTTTGGGGAACTAGCTTGATCTATGCTGATAGATGGCAGGAGAGACCTTCTATGGTGGCTAACAGATAGCAGCTTCGTTTTGGAAGTATTAAAATTTACGAGACATTTCTCCCCTAGTACATCACAGATTGCAGATCCTTTTCAAGATCAGCAACAACGTTATCTTTGTTTGCCTTGGCAGATTTCTTAATGAGGCTAGAATAAATGGTGGTGTCGTCAGCGTAAATGCCAACTTGGGATTCGATCACATTATGGAAATCGTTAATGAAGATCAGAAAAAGCGTCGGCTTATGATTGAGTACTGGGGTGCACCTGCGTTCGTGTGATAGTATCGGGAGGCATGTCCGTTTTATACTATATTCATTACGAGCTTTGATATGAATGATTGGCTTAAATCTTACAAGAGTCCTGTAATTCCATAGCCTTTTAGATTTCCCAGAAGAGTGAGAGACTTTATCAAATGCTTTTGAGATATCCAGGGCAACAGCTCGAGCTTCACCGATCTTATCGAGAGTCAGGTATATGTACTCGATGATAGTCGTTCGCATATCAGCGGAAGACCTGGCGAAACGGAAGCCGTACTGTCTGTCTGAGAGTAGATTATGGGTGGTTGGATTTTGATACCCTCGAACACTTTGTCAAAAATGGGTCGGACGCTGATCGTGCGATGATTAGAGGGATTCTAGGATTCTTCAGAGTTCTTAAATATAGATACGACCGAAGAGAAATTCCAGCAAGCAGAAAAACAGGAAGAAGAGCAACAGTAGTTATAAAGTTTGGAGAAGACAGATTAAAGGAGAGAATAGTTCGGTTATTCTTTTAGATTTTATCAAGGACGCTTTTTATTTTTTTCTTTTACATTTTAACTGAATTTTTGGTTATTTTATGCATGTGTCTGAAGTTATAAGAATGTGTTATCATTAAAACACGGTCAGCAGATTGTGGTCGTGTTCTTAGGTTTTTTTTTAATCGTTTCCCTCCAAGCAAGGCGGTAACGCCACTGATGTGCAGGGGGCTACATAAGAGAAAAAAAAATTAGATTGGTGGAGAGTAAAGAGAAAGACGAACCATTTACAGTAGGTGTCAGAGAAAGAAGCAAGAGAAGGTATACAGGTGTGATGACAGTTGCAAGGGAGAGAGAAATGAAAAGATATACAGGTTGATGTAAAAAGAGCTAGAGTCAATTGGTCAAGAGATGGGTATTGACAATTAATATTCTGAGTGTTATATCCGTCAGAAAAGCAAGAATATGGAAGAGAGTTTCACAGCTAGGAAGTGCGAGAAAAGAAGCTGAAGGAGTAGAATTGTCTGCTGCATTTGTTTGAGCTAACAGTGAATGGGTGGGATCCAGTTGCCAATCTGGTTGCACGAGTAAACTCAAGTGACAGGGGCACCAGGGAAAAGATGAAAATATTTACAGAACAGACAAAGGGAAGCCGCATCTCGTCGGTTAGAAAGTGGCTGGAGTCGAGCCGCTAAGTCGGTACCTATCAAATTAGTGATTCTCTATTGGAGCCTGTCGAGAACACTGAGATGAACAGCGGGGGCGCTTGACCATATATGACAGCAGTATTCCATGCATGGAAATTCAACTGAGAGTTGGGTTTTACACACACACACACACACACACACACACACACACACACACACACACATATATATATATATATATATATATATATATATAATTTGTTTATTTAGGCAGAAAACCTTCTTTTAGACATGTCAGATTAAATAAATTAAGAACATTGTGTCTGCTAGTTTTTAATAAAATTCGTTCATACTCATGGATAATCTTTCGCGTATTATAATTGAAAAAGGTGAGGTGATCTGTAACGTTGACAGATATTATTATTATTTATTTCTCGATGTTTTCAAATACTTTCAATCTATTTCCGAGAGAATCTTCAGGTGTGCGAATTGTGATAACAAAAAAAAAAAAACCCCGCAAAACTGTGTTGCTAAAAATTACTGTAAACTTTCTTCTTGCTTCAAATATAACGGGTGACAAATTGTTCAGCGTTCATTAGTACTTGAAAACTATCCATAATGGATTTTTTATATGTTATAATGACATGGTCGTGCACGGTTTAAAGCATGAAATGTCTGTTATTTTTACAAACATTGTAGAATATTCCTACAATATACATGGCTGATTCTATTAATTGACGTCTTAATTTTTTAATGAATATTGTCTCGAAAATTTGTAGTTTGCTTTTGTTGCTTTTTGGTGTAGAATAGTTACACCCCACTCCACCACACACACACACACACACACACACACACACACATATATATATATATATATATATATATATATATATTGATTGTTTAATAACTTAGTTTTTGGTCATAATAAAATCAGACCAATGCACATTTGTATTAAAAAGTGTTAACTACAATTATATTGTAGAACTTTTGAATATTTTCCATTGTATAAGAGTTATTACGCAATCTAGGTTTCTACCATCACTGGTGTCTTCACGCAATTTGCAATAACTGATTTTACCGTTTATGGTAGAAACCTAGGTCGCGTAATAACTCGTTTACAAATGAAAAAAAAATATATATATATAAATGGAGAGAGAGAGAGAGAGAGAGAGAGAGAGTGAGAGAGAAAGCGAAAGAGACAAGGAATGAAAATAAAAAAGAGGAAATTGACAGAGGAAAAGAGGGAGAGAGTGAGAGACAAACAAATAGGTGGAAAGAGAAAACGAGAAACTGTATGTGTGATTTGTTAATTCCTTATTTCGTGCCTACGACGGACAGAAATGTTTCGCTGCATCCATATATATCATTCCAATTCTACAAACCCTCCGGGTATAAATTCTTTAGCTTTTAATAAAACATAAACATAACAAATTTGGATATAGAAAAAAAAAAGAATTCAAAAATACAAAAAGGAAAATATCTCTAGAGAGAATTATTTACATTTAGCCACGCATGTGCAGAACATAATAACATAATATATACAATAAAAATAAAGGCAAAGAAAAATACCTGTTCCTACAGGCTAACCAAGTTACTTCCACCTAATTAGACTATAATGTTCTGGACATTGCTGGGTGTGGCTGCGTCTGGGTCCCTCACGCTAGCAGCGTAATGTCGTTACTGTCGCACGTCCTTGATCAATGAGAAGCCAACGTTTAGAAACTCTAGTGTGTCAGCCAAAACCAGATAAATAAAGACGAAAATCTGGTTGGTGAGAGTGAATGGAAAAACGATCGTCATTGGTCAAAATAATACTGATGAGAAGCGCTATAAAGTAGAGATGGAATGAGGTAGGTGTTGTTCCTCTGGGTGGGAATAACAAAAAGAATTAGTAAACTATTAGTGGGGAGATGGTCAAGATTAAATACCACGGAGAGTTAAGTGTGTGTCTGGGAATGACTGCGAGTGAGATGAACAAACTTGAATTTAACTTCACCATAAGCCCTAAGAAATTTGCCAAGGCTGACAAAGTAAACCTGTTTGCTACCCTTCAAAAGGATCTCCTGTGATTGAACAGGGGAGAAAACGATTCGTGAATTTTAGTTCCTCTAGAACGAAGCTGCTTTTCGTTAATTGAGAAATTTACCTACCTGCCATCAGAAAGAATAACTTTTTTTTTAATCATATCACCCCAAGCAAGGCGGTAACGCCACTGATGCGCAGGGGGCTACGAAGAATGTAAAGACTGGAAAAGAGAAAGGCGGAAACCACATCCTAATCAGGGAACAAGGGATGAGCCTCTTCACCTGTTCAATAGACGTGGGTGAAGTGTGAACCGGGCGATAGTTTAGTCTATCTACTCCAATTGAAAAAAAAAAAAAAGAAAAAAGAAAAGAGTAAAAAGATTGGAAAAGAGAAAGCTGGAAGCCACATCCTAAACAGGAAACAAGGGATGAGCCTCTTCACCTGTTCAATAGACGTGGGTGGAGTGTGAACCGGGCGATAGTTTAATCTATCTACTCCAATTGAAAAGAAAAAAGAAAAAAGAAAAGAGAAAAGAGTAAAAAGATTGGAAAAGAGAAAGTCAGAAACCACATCGTAAACAAGGAACAAGTGATGAGCCTCTTCACCTGTTCATTAGACGTGGGTTGAGTGTGAACCGGGCGATAGTTTAGTCTATCTACTCCAATTGAAAAAAAAGGGTTGGTGACTTGCTAAGTTTTAACTTAGTTAAAATCCAGTCAAAGAAATTTCTGCTAAAAAACAAAATCAATCCTTCAATTAGGCATGAAAAGATTAAAATTAAGCAAAAGTTACGAAAAAACGAACCCAAAAAATGGCTTACTTTTAACAATATTCAAGACATGATTGTCTCCTAGATATCAATGCACGACGCTTTCTTGGCTTTATTCTCTCAAATGATCTCAAATGGGACGACTGCAGCGAATCTTCTGCTAAGAATGTTGGGTCACTGTGTCGAACCAGGAAAGATTTTCTCGTCAGAATCTATTTTGCATATTGATAAATATACAATTCATTCGTATCTTGAATATTGTTACCATAATCTTGTCGAATGATCCTGCCATTCATCTTGAGATTCTCGACAAAAATCAAAGCAAAATCTGCAATATTATCGATCCTAACCTGGCAGACATTCTTCAGTCACTTTCTCACCGACATGATTTGGCTTCCCTCTGTCTTTTCTTCAAGGCTTGTAAATTTCAATGCGTCTAAGACAAAGCTGCTGTCCTTCAATCATCACAGGCAGCCTCTCCTGCTTCCCATAAGCATAGACCAAGCGAGTCTCCCTGAGAGCAATACACTGGGCCTCCTCGGCGTTAACCTATCTTCCGATGGAACTATTACATTGAGTCAAGAGCTTAATCCACTGCTAGAAAGGTTGGGTCACTGTGTCGCGCCAGGAAGTTTTTTCCGCCTGAATTCATCCTGCATATATACAAATCAACCATCCGTCCGTGCATGGAGCACTGCTGTCATATATGATCAGGCGCCTCTGCTGTTTATCTCAGTGTTCTTGACAGGTTCCAAAGGAGAATCAGTAATGTGATAGGTATCGACTCCAGCAACTTCCCCACCGACGGGATGTGGCTTCCCTATGTCTGTTCTATAAATACTTTCATTTATTTTCTTCTCCAAGTAACTTAAGTCACTGGTACCCTGCAACAAGTGTTTATTCGTGCAACCAGACTGGCAACTGGGTCTCACTCATTCACAGTTAGATAAACCAAATGCAGACGAAATTCTACTACTTCAGCTTCTTTTCTCGCATTTCCCGCCTGTAAAACTCGCTTTCCTATTCTAGTTTTCCTGAAGGCTACAACCTCCAGGAATTTAAATGCAATGTCAATACCAATCTTTTAACCACTTGACTCTTGTTATTTCCAGATCACTCTATATATATTTTCCTTTTCTCTCCACCTTTGCAACTGTCATGACACCTGTATTCCCATCCTTCTCTTGCACCTTTCTAACTGGTTCGTCTTTCTCTTCACTCTCCTCCTATCTAATCTTTTTACTCTTATGTAGTCCCCTAATTTTTTTATTCTTATGTAGTCCCCTGCACATCAGTGGCGTTACCGCCTTGCTCGGGGAGATACGATTAAAAAAGTTAGTTTTTATGGCAACATGTGCGTTGTGGTACAGTGGATATCGGCTCGGAACGTGAAGCCGAGGAGCCGAGTTCGAATTCCAGCTGAATCCATTGTATTCACTTACGCGCAAATACCCTTGGGAAAGGTATTAATCCGTCTCTTCCTTCCAGTTATGGGTTAAATAGCAGAACAGATTGGGTTCTATAGCCTTGGTCGGCAACCAGTCTACCGCAGAAAGCAATGGCAACCTACTGCGGGATAATCTTCTGCTCAGTCAGTCATGTTTCTTTCGGGACAAGATCGCCCAAGCGTGTATCACGTATGGCACTTAACTGACTGACTGAATATAATAATTGAAATAATGATTAAGGCTTCTATTGGTCATAAAGTGGGGGATCGGTTTTCTATTGTTATGAAGTAATAAACTGATCTACCACTTATTACTACATAACAATATAATACATATCTTCCCTTTCTAGCTATGAGTCAAATAACAGGACAGATTGGGTTCTATAGCCTTTGTCGGCAACCAGTCTACCGCAGAAAGCAATGGCAACCTACTGCGGGATAATCTTCTGCCCAGTCTCTCATGTATCGAAAGAGACATGATCGCCCAAGCGTGTATCACGTATGGCACTTAACTAACTGACTGACTGATTCTAACGGGGATTTTCCCCTAGTTCCTCGAATATATGTATTTACGCGTGCTGCAAAATTGGCATATTTTTAACTAGCAATAACCACGCCTCGGAAAATCCTCATTGGCGATGGTATCGGCGCTGCAATCCGTGCTATCTTTCTATGGTCCCTTTGGTCATAACAGTTCGTGAGAGCAGAAGCGTCGAAAATATTTATAAAACAGGCAGGTGGTATCTAGATTGGCATATAGATACCATCAGTCTGTTTTATAAATATTTTCATCACTTCTGCTCTCACGAAATGTTATGACCAAAGGGCCATAGAAAGATAGCACGGACTCAGATATCATGGTTGAATAGTATATTCTCGGGAAATGTAGTACAAATGTAAACGTAGACTGGAGAGTACCTACTCTCACTCATTCACTCACTTTGTGGCTATTCCTCAGTGACCCCCACTCAGAGTTGGTAGCCATATTATAAAGGTGGGGACGCGTCCATCTGTAGGTAGGTCTTCACAATACCATACAAATAGTTAAATACAACCCTCTCTTCTACTCTAACATCCTCTTTTCTCGCAGTTCCTGTTTGAACCCTCTTCTGTTTGCTTGCTTTCCCATTAGCTACTATCTCCAAAAGTTTGAATCCAACATCAATTGCCATATTCTGTCTACTAGACTCCCATCTATCTCTTATCTTTATTCGTCACAATTTTTACCTTGATTATTTCTCAAAGTAACCCTCGCGCTCCGGTAGCAGTCCTTCTTTGCTTGGAGTGAAACGATTACGACAAAGAAATGTTCATGGCAAAATTAAGCTTGTCGATCAAATCCGGCCTCGATAGTGTCCAAAATCGCCTACGCGTCCTTGTGGGTGATGAATCATTTTCACCCCACCATCCTATCTTAACAGACGAAAGGTCGCAAGCGTCTTGGTGCTCTCTTGATATTTCCATTGAAATGTCAAGCACATCTAAATCTAAATCAAAACTTATTTATAAATGAAACTTTGTCTCTCTGTGTGTTTCTCTCTCTGTGTGTGTGTGTGTGTGTGTGTGTGTGTGTGTCCGTTACCAATAGACTCCGAAACGGCTGAACTGATTTTCTTGAAAATTTACAGAATTGTAATATAAGCGTCTGCAAGTGTTCTTAGCTAGGTTTTGGGTCATGGTACCCCCGAAGAAGTAGTGTTATAGAAGGAGTGGTCCGATTTTAATCAAATTTGATACACTCATAGACAACAACATAAGAAACGATATTCAAAATTTTCCAGGTTGCAGTTCTTACAATAGTGCAGAAAATTTGATATCGATACCAGGAAAAAAATTTGACTTACATCCATTCATTTTTCTTTTAGTCTACGGTTTCGCTTTAACTAGAAACAACTATTGCTTTTTAGTCTTTCGTGCCAACGTCCAAAGTGTCTAATCTCAAGGATCATGGATTAGTTTTAAAGCTTTCATTACACCCGAGCAACGCCGTGCTATACTGCTAGTTGTAGATAAACACTTTAATTTTCTTCGTATGTCTTTAACGAGATTTATGTTCCAGCTTTTTTATACGAACCAATGCTATGTGGATCTGACCCGCGAGAAAATGCTTACCCAATCATTACAATTTTAACCTTTCTAATTCTAGGGTTTAAGTGTTATAATCGAATAAAATTAGCCTCTTACTTAATTATTTACTGCCTAGGGGGATCATTATTGTAACAAAGGGGACACATTCGATATTTCTTGACTGAATTGTGTGTTACTGACAGTTGAAATTAACATATTCCTTTATTAAAAGAGTTTATTCAGCTTATTAGGTTTTTCATGACCACCAAGAGTTATATCTCTTTTCAATACTGATGTGAAGTTTCTTCCAAAATCTTTGTAAATGATACTTTTGAAAATTAACACTCTGATTATTTTATTTTCTCCTTTAATTACAATTGTTGTTGCTACCGCAATTGACAGCGTTCAAGCAACATTTTATTAATTTAGTACTAGCGGAAACCAGTATCCACAATATTTCTCTTACACCGTTATTTTAACGGTCCCGACTTAATTTCCATAATTAATTTTTTTTTTTCACTTTTAACACGGA
Source organism: Ascarosepion bandense (assembly GCA_037127315.1). Lineage (NCBI taxonomy): Eukaryota > Metazoa > Mollusca > Cephalopoda > Sepiida > Sepiidae > Ascarosepion > Ascarosepion bandense. Next base: position 2,665,666 of record JBBBDQ010001244.1, on the reverse strand, counting down.
AGGATTAATTTACTTTGTCATACTGCAATGATAGTAACGTCTTCAAACATAAAAGGTATCGGATAATAAATTAACGATAACACAGAGTGTAATTTTATTAAAATATCTATAAAACTAATGACCATAGGAGCTACTTTACTGTAATCTTATATTATATTAAGTGGAATATGCACAGACCATAACCAAAACACTGTACGCTATGTTGTGAGAGATTTTGAAAGAGAAAATGTTTTTTTTTATTACTGAAAAATGTCTCTTGTGTCCATTGTAAACAGAAAAGACCAACTGAGTAATAGCCAAGGGTGTAGAGGCCCGAAATTTCGTTACTAGGTCGGGTGATACGACAACAAACCTACCTATTTTTACTATATTTTACAGTACATACACATATACACACACACAGATACTGCTACAACCACCAGCTTAAGCTGTTACTGCTACGGTATTGATATAGGCTCTCTCCTCCTACTCTCTCAATCTTTAATAAACTTTCTTTTGGCGAAGGTGAGAGAAAGGCTGAGGAGAGTAAAAAGGTGGAAGGAGAGGAAAAGCTCGTGTAGAGACTATGTGTTATCTTTCTTCAGTGGCGTAACGGACGGAGGAACTAAGTAAATAATGAAGCAACTACCTAAGGAAGGAACAAGGAGAATTATTATATGATATCTCTTGGTGATTAAGTAGCACGAGTTTGCAAGATCAAACGAACGTTATATTCTGTCACATGTAAAGTATTTATGCGATGGATGTCAATTTTGAAACATTGATCTCATCAAAAACGTTGTATATAGTTGATAGTTTAGCTATCAAATGAGCTGGATCAGATGCAGGTCATCTATATAAGAGTTGATATTCCGAGGAAGATATTTAAGAACATCAGGAGTTCTTGAATTAATAATTTACCTTTTTTTTTTAACAACATAAGATATGCAGAGGAAGAAAAAAAGGAGGGATACCTAAAGAAAGTAGTGAAAGAAAGTGAAAAGAAACGATTAATCATTAATTGTAAAAAAATAGAATGCCCGATAGTTAGTTCCATGATTATACCAAGATGTGAAACTGGAACTGCAGGTATAAAAATCAAAAATTTTTGAAAATTTAAATATTTTAGAAGTATTTGAACAGATGACGGAAAAAGCGACCCCGAAATCTAAAACAGTATTAAAACAGTGAAACATGCGTTCCATAATCTAAGTAAAACAGGAAAATGTCATTAGAATCAAACAAAAATAGTTTTAACTGCCTTTATATATGGCAATAAATTATGGACAATATTAAAGATGAAGCAGAGACTTGTTACGGTATTAATAGGGTTCAACAGAAGGATGCTGAGTATACTATAGATTAAACCTGATAGTAACCAAGAAATTTGAAAAGAAATTTAAAGAAAAATGACAAATACTCAGAAGGAGAAAGAGGATGCTGAAATTACTTAAGCGCATTACTAGGAATGACGGTTTGGAGAATTTGATACTCACAACACATATCAGAAGCAAAAGTGTTACAGGGAGGCAAATGGCCACCTACCTCACAAGCTTTTGGCAATGGATGGCGGAACGAGGTTCAGATGGATAGTAAAAAAATCATTACCCAGAGCTACGACAGATAGGAATTTGTGGAGAGTCAAAATTGCCAATGTCTTAAAAGGACGCTGTATATAGAAGAATAACCAGCGGGTTTTAATGGCTAGAGAATAAAATACAAATAAAATTCAAGAGTATAGGAATTTGAGAAGGATAAAAACGAGAGAGGGAAAAGATAAGGCAGAAAAACGAATGAAAACGTCAAAATATTCATTGGCAGCAGACAAATGACTAATTGGAATGTGTCTATGAGAGATAAACAAAAAAGAGCGACAACATTTAGAAAGAAAGTCAAGATGTCTAAGTATTCATTGGAGATTGTGACGTAGTTTAAGATGGATAACAAAGAATCCAACTCGGACGAAAACGAGTGAGAATGTAATATCTAAGAAGTAAAGAAATAAAATTAAAGTATGAAAGAGAAAGGAAGATGGTATAATGCTTCACACACACACACACACACACACACACACACATTTATATATATATATATATATATATATATATATATACTTTGTTTCATAAGAAAATTAGACCAGTACACAGTTGTATTAAAAATCAGTTATTGCAAATCGCCTGAAGACACCACATGGCAGAAACCTTGTTTACGTAATAACTCTTTTAAAAATGATACATATATATATATTACTTGTTTTGATATTGCCGGTATAGTAGAGTCAGTTGGGCACCGTCTGTGAGAAAAAGAGTACCAAGAACATTCACTCTGTCAGTAATTTGGAAACGGCATGCAGTTCTGCTTGTCATTCGTGCCGGAATATTCTGTGCGAATATTTCAGGGTTTTTGAATATCAATTTGAAGACTCGCCCACTTCTGATCAGAAAAGAACTCTCGAATATGTTGGTATGAGCCTCATACTCACATCATTAAGTGTCTTGACGAAGTAATACGGTGGGTCAAGAATGTGGCTGCTAAAAGACACTGTGTCTGGCAATAGGAGTCTTCACCATGCCACACAAGCTAGAAAACCCAGACATGGCTGTCAGAGAATTTCTGCAACCCTCATCACCCCTACCATCTAGTTTCCCAGAGTTTGATTATAATGTGTGGCAAAGATTATGGCAGCATTCACTATCTTAAACAAGGAGACCGCCCAGAAGAGATGCAGAATACACCGAAGTCGTCCGGAAGCCATTGCTGAAGTCAATAGTAAACAAATCTCCTATTTAGTATTTCAAGATACTTTTGTATAATTTTAGTAAATGTTTCTCTTAAAATAAGATATCAGTGTTATTTTCATCTTGTACACACACACACACACATATATATTAGTAATCTACGTACAATCCTGTTTCGCCGTATCACAGCTCATCAGTGTGGCTATACACATCCACTTGCTTCTTACTGGGATTGAAACTCGACCGAATTTGGTATCAGTCGGAGTCGCTACGCCCTAAGCAACAGGCGCCCGGAATCAGAGAAGGGAAATTTTAACGTGTTGTGTATAAGCAGTGTATACACACGCCATTACTATTCACGCATGATATATAGTCGGGAAGACTTGTGTAGAATCAACACTTTTTAGACCAGCCGAATACGGGGTAATAATGCACGTAATGTGATCAAAAGTCTCGAAACCCCTATCCTCAGATTTGTCCTTCTCAGAGATTGTTTGACAAAGAGGTTTAAAGAATGCATTCTGTCCTGATATATATATATATATATATATATATATATATATATATATATATATAACAGGACATCTACATTAAATGACAACAACCCACACTTAATAAAATCACAATTCAATCTGGTCAGAACACATTACATTTAGACATATGATTCTGTTAACATTTCGGTCTCTGACGCGGTATGACGTCATAGAACCGCATTACAAATTTACGAACTGCGACTGCTATTCGATGCCTGATATCGTTGCTTAGCAGTATTTTATGTCAACACAAGATAAAATAATTTTTGATGGTGGATGTTTTTATGTTAAGGTCCCCGTAACCTCTCTGAAGATGGCACATGTGAGCAGAAGGCTCGGAACCAGCAATAAAAAATTAAAAATTTCCAAATTTTGGACAATTTTTTATTTTCACCTGAAATTAAAGCCAAAATACGATGTTTAGAACGGCTCATGATTAAACATAACGGACATTCATTGTCTCTTATATTCAACAGTATATCTTCAGAATATATATATATATATATATATATATATATATATATATATATACAAAATATATATATATATATATATATATATATATATATATACAAAATTTCAAAATGTTGATGTGACCAACAGATTAATTACTCAAAGATCCAAAATATGCTTGATACTAACAATAAAAAGAGCAAAAAAAAAAAACCCCAAAAAAACAAGAAAAATCGAAAAAAATATCAATAGTGAGAAGAAGAAAAAATAATAACAAACCCATACCTAAGCAGTAAACGGTGGTGAAATGCCTTATCCATCTTCTGGAGACCAGTGCTATATGGTTTGTATAACACTTTTCTTATGTATATAAGAGTACAATATTTAAAATACTTTTAAGAAATTATTGCAATGAGCTTAAATTTAACATTCATTGCTTATTTACCCAAATAATAGTCTGTTCCACGGTGGGCGATTTTTCAAAATAGTGGTCTGTTTATTTTGGACGTTACCATACTCTATGGATCTTTATCATGCCCTTCAAAGAGAATGCGTCAGTGAGCCGACAGAGAAAGTCAAAGAAAAAGTTCATGTGGAATAGAAGAAAAATTTGCAATCTCGAAATGGGTGAGAAACTGAAAATGATAACATTCAAGAACAAGAATGGATGAACAATCTGTATTAATAAAATTATGTCGAAATGTCAGCACGTTGAAGCATTCCTTAAAAAAAGTAAGAACATTCCTTTGTTTCTCACTTCTAAGTTTGAAAGCATATCGAAGCATCAGCATAGCTGTTCTTTGAATCTTAATTTACCAAGCAGCTTAACTCGATGTTGATTTTTGGGAAAAGCAAGAACTGAAGAGTGAAACTTTCTTAATTCAAATCTCCTGTGTTAAACTGTGAGGTATGTTACGAATTATTTCCTAAATCTGTATTTTTCGTTTTTTTTTCCTCACTTTTTGGCGTTCATGCTTCATTTGGACTTTAACTAAGTTAAAACTTAGTTAACTCTCCACTTTTGGATGTCTGTGTTTTGTGGTTTTTTTTTTTTTTATAAATAGAAGTAGATAGGTCATATTATCGCCCGGTCAATACTCCTCCCACGTCTATTGAACTGGAGTTGAGGCTTGCCCCTTGTTTCCTGTTTAGAATGTGGTTTCCGGCTTTCTCTTCTCTCTCTCCAGACCTTGATATTGTTGCTTCCGTGAGTTTCCTGCGATCTGGCCGGTTGGTGGCAACGACTCATCACTGTGAGTGTACCGGGTTGGCAGTTTCCTGGTTGCTGCTTCCGACAGGCGTTAGGAGCGCTAACTCTTGCGTAGCGTCAAGAGCGGCTGCTCTGATCAACAGTTGTATAATATCGGGGTTCTTGTAGTGCCATGTCGCGCATGGATAGGTGTCCCTGCAGGCGCTTTCGGTGGGCAACCCCGAGGCCACACCTTGTTGCAGCACTAGCCAGTTTCCCTCCCAGCACAGATCGTGGATAATGACCGCCTGTATCCTCGACACTAGGTCCATTTCTACAAACAGAATCATGACTAAACAAATCAGAAATGACCCTAAACCAGTTAAATCCAAACCACCTAAACTCATTAACCTTTCCTTCTCTAATATCCGGGGCATTCGTACTAACTTTTCTACTGTAGAAGCGTTCCTGCATGAAAAGTCCCCTGACATCCTTGCGCTCTGCGAAACTAACCTCAACTCAGCTATTCCCTCCTCTGACCTCTTCATCCCTGGTTATCTTCCCCTTTTAAGGAAGGATTCCACTGTCCACATGCATGGGTTGGGTGTCTATGTCAGCGAACACCTCCCTATAGCTAGGGTGACTTCACTCGAATCTACTGACCACCAATACATATGTCTCCGCCTGTCTCTCCTCAGTTCGGTTAGTTACCTATTCTTTCTTTACTGTTCTCCCTTCTCTCCTGACTGCTCCCTACTAGATAGCATTGCTGACGACATAGATCCTATCACCCATTCGCCCACATATTTCTATTTGGAGACCTCAATGCCCATCACTCTGAGTGGCTTGAAAACGCCCTTCCTGATCCAGCGGGCCATGAACGCCATGAACTTTGCTATTTCCCAATCCCTTACGCAAGTGGTGGACTTCCCCACTCGCTTCCCAAGCACTCCCTCGGGGCATTCTTCACTGCTAGATATATGTTTCACCTCTGCGCCTGACGCCTGTCAAGTTTCGCAGCTTTGCCCTCTCGGTAACTCCGACCACGCTGTAGTCTCTCTCAGTATTTCTTTCCAATCTCACTCCCCAAAGGAGCCCCCTACCTATAGGAACTCCTACCTCTACCAAAAAGCTGACTGGGATGCCTTTCGCGATTTTCCCTGCGACGTCCCTTGGGCAAAAGTGTTCGACCTATCAGTTGATGACTGTGCCTCTGAGGTCTCGTCATGGGTGAAAGCTGGCATTGATGCCTTCATACCCACCAGGAAGTATTGCTTAAAACCTCATTCCTCTCCGTGGTTCTCTCCGGCCTGCTCAGCCGCCATTGCAAACAGGAACCATTACTTCCGTCTATTCCGGAGACAATCAACTGATCACAATAGGCGCCTGTTCACATCTGCTCGCAATGAGTGCAAGAGAACCCTAAATGACGCCAAAGAGTTGTTTGCTGAGAGAATGCGACAGCACATAGCTGACCGCAAGTTCGGCTCCAAGGACTATTGGAGGATTTGTAAACGAGTGCTCAACAATAGGAAATCCTCAATACCTCCTTTAATCCATGGATTTGAGGTTCTCACGTCATCTGCGGACAAAGCTGAGTGCTTTGCCCACAGATTCTCATCCAACTCCACATTCGACTCGTCCGGAGTACACCCATCCGACTTCCCTATTAGAACTGAGGCCAAACTGCACGACGTATATATTACCCCGACAGTAGTATCCAGAGTAATTTCAAAACTCGACTCCCATAAGGCGTGCGGAGACGATGGAATCCCGGTGATAGTCCTTAAGAGGTGTGCTCCTGAACTTTCCCCTGTCCTCTCTAAACTATTTAACTACTGCCTTTCTGCTTCCTGCTTTCCTGCATACTGGAAGTTCTCTTCAGTCCTTCCAATACTCATCTACTAACCACTCTACTCTAGCTCTCTCTCCCCACCCCCGTATAACCTTCCCTTTCTCTCCACCTATGTATTTGTCTTCGCACCTGCTTTCTCAGCTTTCTATTGTTCCTTTCTAACTAGTTTGTACTCCTCACTCTTTTGTAATTAATCTTTTTACAGTTATGTAGCCCCCTGCACATCAGTGGCGTTTCCGCCTTGCTCGGGGTGAAATGATTAAAAAAAGAATATGCGTCAGAGGAAATTTTCCTTAAAGGGAAGTGGGTAAATTAATCTACTCATCCTTCTGTGAACTGATCAGTGATTGTTTTGTTAGGTTTAATGTAAGAACGATGTTGAACAATCTTTGTCATTTTTAAGCCTTGTCTAACATTTACTTTACAAATGCAGAAATAAATAATGTTATATTGGATATTTAATTACCCAACAACAGTACAATTAACCAAACACTCTTAACACTTGTTATCTTCGTTCGTTCGTTCTTCTTGCTTATGATGATGCACTGATCGAGAGATTTTAGGGAGCCTGAAATGCATAGCGTTTTCAGTTTCAGGTCCTGGGTATGACAATCAATTACATCGGAGAGCAACGCCCCTGATCCGTGGATTTTGGGGAGCCTGAAATGCAGGGCGTTTTCAGTTTCATTTACTGGGTATGTCGATCAACTATATCCGACAGCAACGCCTTTGTTTGGTAGATTTTGGGGAGCCTGAGATACATGTCGTTTTCAGTTTTATATCTTGGGTAGGACAATCAACTACATCCGACAGCAACGCCTCTGACTGGGAGGTTTTAAGGAAAACTGTGTATGTTAATTTATTTTCCAACAATATTACCAGTCTTCTCGTCCTTTATTCATTGCAAATCTGCACTTTCTGAATTGGATAAAATATAGTTAACTCCAAAATCACCCACTCTAAAAAAAAAAACAAAATACATATGTTTTAGAATTAAATTTTCACAGTGTAAAATCTTTCTTTATTTTAATTTCAACTTCAAGCTAATAGTTTAAACTTTATATTTGCAATAAGCAAGATAATTAGTTGTATTTCAAAAAATAATTTAAATGGACTAGAATGGATATTTTTATCCTCTTTCATCGCAATATAAATCTACTTAATTACTGTTTTTTCCCGGTTCACCGTGGCGCAAAGAAGTTACAAATAGTGAAGCTTAAACTGTGGACAAAACATGAAAATGTAAAAATACGTTTTTAAAAAACAAATTTTAATATATTTTTATTTTAAAATAAAAATAAAAATATTGCTAGTAATATATTTTCATAGAAAAAAGTTATTACTCGTAATACATTTTCATAATAAATTAAAATACAATAAAAAATTACCATTAAGAAATTTTCATCATGACAAATATAAAAATAAATATGATCAGCAATACTTTTCGGCATTAAATAACCCGTAAAGAATTTATATGCCGTTAAACAAATAAATGAAACCTATTAGTTTAAGTTATGATTAATTTGAATTTTAGGGAACCGATTGAAAGTATGTATCTTGTAGCGGATAAGAAATTAATTAAAATAAACTCTTTTCTTCACTTTTACAAAAATTCACAACGAAATCCTGGTTTTCCCAAATAGAAAAAGGATTGATCATCTGCTTAACAAAAAGGTCGAACCCAGAATTCGCAAGTAGGTGTTAAAATGATTTTTGATGAATGACAGCGACTTGCAAGACCAAAAGGACTTCGCGAGTAAGTGCGAAAAATCTAGATTACAATAAAAAGACTTCATCAACGTCAGCGTCAATCAGTCAGAGAAGGGAGCAGCAAAAGAGAGACACACCTGAAATGTAAGTTCAAACTTCAAGCGAGCCTGTCATTGTCCTCTTTCCCTTTCTCTTTATCTATTTCAACAATTACTACTACAACATTTTGTACGAACTCTACTCATATTTTTAAAATCATATCACCCCGAGCAAGGCGTTAACGCTACTGATGAGAAAACTGGAAACCACGTCCTAAACAGGGAACAAGGGATGAGCCTCTTCACCTGTTCAATAGACGTGGGTAGAATGTGAATCGGGCGATAGTTTATTCTATTGAATAAGTTCTTAATAATGTTTTAATTGAACATAAACTTCTACAACTTATTCCTCCTCTTAATAAATTTCTATTTTAACATTCAAAATGTATATTGTATTATTTCACTCTTCTACACTAATACACACATTCCAACTGACTACAAACCTTCTGATGATGAAAAACCTTCTAATGATTATATCTCTGCATAAAACTTGTAATCAATAGAGAGTTTGGTTAAGTATGACACAAGGTCGAACCAAAGAAACATTAACCAGCTCCCTACGCTACAATCTATTATAGTAACTGCTAATCATACATCTACATACAGGTAAGAATAACCTTGGATTACATTAACATGTCTTAGATATTGCACATCAGTCGCAGCGTACACATTAAAGTGTTCTCTTTCCTAGCAAACCACATCCAAATGAAGCAAATACAACCCCCAAAAATATAACCCCCAAAAATACAACCCCCAAAAATATAACCCCCAAAAATATAACCCCCAAAAATATATTGTTGTTCTGCTCTACTGCACGCACCATTTACCAAGCAATAATTACATTTTTCGATCGGTAAAATACGTTTTCTTGCTGCAATCTTACACAAATACGAATATAAGTTTTTAACATGAAAACTTGCAAACATTTATGGACAAATTTCTCGCAAATATCAAAATGAATTATATTTCACGTAAAATTGTTATTATTTAAACTACTGTCTCTTTCGATAATGTTTATTCTTTTAAACAGAAATGATTAAGATTGTAATAAAACCTAAACATATGAAAATTAATTTATACATTTTCTTTGTTCTTGAGAATTGACAGCAAAAATAATAAACATTATTTATATTGTTTGTAAATTTATGAATAAAAAATAATTTCTTATTCATTTCTTTATAAACTGGTAAATGATAAATATCAAATTACATCAATTTTAATTGCATATCTTTAGAAGGTTATATATATACATACATATATATATATATGTAAACTTATTGGAGTAGATAGACTGAACTATCGCCCGGTTCACACTCCACCCATGTCTATTGAACAGGTGTAGAGGCCCATCCCTTGTTCCCTGTTTAGGATGTAGTTTCCGGCATTCTCTTTTCCAATCTTTTTCACTTTTCCTTTTTGTTTTTTTTTCAATTGAAGTAGATAGACTGAACTATCGCCCGGTTCACACTCCACCCACGTCTATTGTACAGGTGTAGAGGCTCATCCCTTGTTCCCTGTTTAGGATGTGGTTTCCGGTTTTCTCTTTTCCAATCTTTTCACTCTTACGTAGCCCCCTGCACACCAGTGGCCTTACCGCCTTGCCCGGGGTGATATGATTAAAAAAAAACTACACTCGTTACAACAAATAACTACAAATCCCCTGTACGGAAATACACTCACCCGCCAAAGACCACCCAGATATACAAACACTACATTCTTCAACCCAAACAACTACCACCGCGAAATTTCTAAACATATGAATAGAGATACCTCACCACCTAATAAACATTTTTAGAATATCTGATCAGAAGGAAAAGACCAATTTAAAAATCTAAAATTACAAAACACATTCTCATTAATCTTTCCTCATACCCTGTAAAAGAAGAAGAAATAAACCTTCTAAAATCAGGTCTAAAATTCTGTCCCACCCCCAAAAAGAACATTACAGACCTAAAAAAAGATCTTAAACCATTCGAACGGAAATTTAAACTTCTTGAAATATTACACAAAAACAACTACACTACCGATAACTCAACAGTAAACAAATAAATCTAAATATTGCCCGAACAAAAACAACAGTTCAAATGAAATAATCATATTCCTTGAAAAAATCTGGGATACAGGCTTTCAAAACAAACACAACACCCATAGCATTCTCACACACAAGCACTAGAAAACATTTGTAAGAACAATGATATAATAATAAAGGAAGCAGACAATGGCGGTGCAGTAGTCATTATGAATAAAACTTAATACAAAACAAATATTCAAGATATCTTATGAGACGAAAATAACTACAAAAAAACCAACCAGGATATAGATGAAAACATCAGATCAAAAATAAAAAAAATCTGCCTTACACACAGTAGAATATTAACGAAAAAAGAAAAAGGATTTCTTATACACTTTACTTCAAAAACCAGTAATTTTCAAAGATACACAAATCAAACACAATTAAAGCAGCTATCCAGGAACAATAATTGGAAGATATTCACACCCCAAACCCCAGTGACCTTAAATTTAGACCAATTATAGCAGGTCCAGCTTGCCCTACAAGCAGACGGAGCAATTTAATTGACAAAATATTATAGCCATACACCACAAAAATAAAAAGTTACACCAGAGACAGCATACACCTCCTAAGCTTCATGTCACAAAAAGTAGACCCATATATACTTATAGTGACTTTTGACGTGAACAGGCTGTACATCAACATACCCCTTAAAACTAGGAAAACAAGCCATTATATTTTGGATAGAAAAACACCCAGAAATACTCCCCACACACTTCACAAAAGAATTTATTTTACAAAGTATAGATCTAATTTTACACAAAAAGTCCTTTCAATTAAACAATAAAAATTATATACAAATAACAGGTACTGCGGTGGGAACAAAAATGGCACCGACATATGCAACAATCATCCTAGCATATCTAGAAGAAAACCTATACAGCTAAATAGGACATAAATATGGGGAAAACATAAAAGCTAAATTAATGAAATCATGGAAGAGATTCCTGGATGACTGTTTTATCTTTTAGAAATCAACATGGGAAGACGTAAACAAACTACACAATATACTATAACACCTGCACCCAAAAATCAAGTTCACGCTAGAACAAGTTGTAAAGAATTACCGTTCCTAGAAATACTCATAAAAAACGAAAAAAATCACATCATCACAGGCATTTACCACAAACCCACAGACACCCAACAATACCTCCACGTCAAGTGTCACCATCCAAAAGGCTGTTTAAAATCCATCACCTACTTCCTAGCACGACGAATTTTCACGATAGTAACTGACAAAACCCTCCGTAAAATACGCCTAGAAGAACTAGGAAAACATCACAAATAAGAGGATACACCACCTCACTAAAAAACAAGGGTTTCCAACTCGCAGAAAAAATACTATTAGAATCCTTCCGGAATCAAAAAAAAAATTAAACAAAAAAAAAAAACAAAAAAAAAAAAAAACAAGAAAAACACGAAAAAGAAGAAAACATTCTAGCATACGTTTCCACGCAGAACAAAAACAATCCAGAATTATTGACAAAGATAAAAAAAAAACATGGAATTACTCCTCAATAATGAAAAAATAAAAGAAATCTTAAGACAACCAAAATAATTAACAGTAAACGCCAGCCCAAGAATTTAAAAGATATCCTAACCTCATCGAAATTCGAACTGCACAGAACACAGGTGATCACAAAATGCAACAAAAATATGTGGAATATGCAAAATAATAATAGAAGGAAACAAGGGTGATACTTATCAAAACCTTAAGATCAAAGTATTTTTTCATCATTATTTTTCGGAAGCTGCTGTATGCAGCTGACATTACAGATATTTCTGAACGGGTTTACCACTACTGCACCACATCCATATAAAAGTATTGATCTGACAAAGTTCTCCTGTCTATTATAATAAAGACCTTTGTGTGTATATATATATATATATATATATATATATATATATATATACATCTTGTCACGCTAATGAATAAAGATAGCGTCGGCTCAGTTAATTTTTTTTACTACCTGTTATTGAACTTTACAAGCAATTATGAAAGCACTTGCTGCATCATTGCTCATTAACAGTGCCTTATTCATCATGATTTTCTAATAATTATGTCGTCGAGTAGTGCGAAACACACACACAGATATATATATATATATATTAGTCATCCACATACAAGCCTGTTTCGTTGTATCACACCTTATCAATGTAGCTAGAGTTACACTTGCTTCCAGCCGGGATTGTAATTCGATCAATTTGGTGTCGATATATATATATATATATATATATATATATATATATATATATATATATATATTTGTCTTCCTCGAGATTTAAGGTGCCGGGTGAAAGTGCCGGACGAGCAGCTTATTCTATATTCGATTTCTTTTTTCTCTTATACTTAACTATGCTATGCTTTTGGCTGATCCATCAGTTGAGGTATTTGTAGTTTCGTATTTACTAATTCCACACTCTAAAGTTTTATGAGTGCCATCACTGGTTTCATTCTAACACTAGATCATCTTTGTTGCCATTTGTATGACGTTCAATAATAGATCATTCTATCTGTCTATGTTTCCCAGACGAGGTAGAATTTAAACTATTTACATTATTCGGACTATTGTCTGTATCTTTATTGCCATTTGCACAACGTTTATTAACAGATCATTCTATTTGTCTATATTTCTGAGATGAGGTTGTATTTACAGCATTTACATTATTCGGACTATTGTCCTCATCTTTGTTGCCATTTGTACGACGTTTAATAATTGATCACTTTATTTGTCTATATTTTTGAGATGAGGTAGTATTTACAGTATTTAGATTATTCGGACTATTGTCCTCATCTTTGTTGCCATTTCTGCCACATTTAATATTAGATCATTCTATTTGTCTATATTTCTCAGATTAGTTAGTATTTACAGTATTTACAGTATTCGAAATATTGTCCTCATCTTTGTTGCCATTTGTGACTTGATTTAAAGTGTTGTGAGTTCAATACTAATGTACAGCAGTGATCAATTAGTAATTTGCAGGGTTAGAAGGAGATAACTCATGATCCACTGGAGAGGCTCTACGCAAGGAATGGACATCATATTACCCAGTGATTGTAATAAAGGTTTCGGTTCGAAATTCCTAGCACCTGAAGAAGGCCGGAGCGTACAACAGCCGAATCGTCGTACAAATGGCAACAAATATGAGAACAATAGTCCGAATAATGTGAATACTGTAATTCCAGAACATTATTTCTGTTTTGGAAAAGTTTTATCTTGAGATTCATTTCTTGGAGAATTTGAAAAGCGACGTTGATTTTCTGTTTAATATAATTCTTATCACATCTATGACTCCCTATTTCTTAATCATAGCCCCCTTATCATCAGAAGTAAAAACAGGAAAATTGTCTTCTATTAGAAAATAATCAGTACCTATTACATAACATCTGCGTTTGTAAATATGCAGAAATACCCTAGGAAAAAGTTAATAGGGGATATAATTTCCTAATTGTCTTACTACTGATGAGGTTTGAAATTGTTTTGTATTGCGGTCCTTGCCAGACATATAACATTCTGTAGATCGATACAGTTTCTCTATTAGATTGATGCATTCAGTGGATTTGAAGCTTGGAGACATATAGGATTCTGTAGATCGATACAGTTTCTTTATTTGATTGATGCATTCAGTGGATTTGAAGCTTGGAGGTACATTCAAATGAATGAAAAGAGTAAAGCCTTATTTCTGTGGTCATGTACTGCAACTTCGTAAATTATCGTATTCACACTGATAATTCATATCATAAAAAGACTATTTCTTAAGGGAGATAACTCCATGTTTATTAACTGCCAATTACAGTTTAGTTTCTCTTAATTATTTAATCTTGAATATTATTAAACCGACTAATTACGCTGTTCATTGGTTTTCCTTGTCATGCTGCCACATCTTGTCGGTTGCTCTTGCTATTCGTCTCGGTGTTCTTGACAAAATCCAACGGAGAATCTGTAATCTGATCGATTAGCAGTTCTAATGCAGTCACTCTCTTACCGGCGTAATGTAGCTTCATTGTGTCTCTACTACAAATACTTGCACAGCTTCAGCCCCAATGAACAACTCACTGGTGTCTCCTATGTATGAATTTACTCGAGCTACTAGACTAGCAACTAGGTCCCACCTTTTTACAGTGAAACCGATAAAATATAACCGAAACTGTTACTCTACCATCTTCTTTCTCGCACTTCCCGCCTGTGGAATTCCTTTCTGTATACTTGCTTCCCCGACAGCTATAACCTCCAAGAATTCAAATGTAAGGTCATTAGTCATTTCCTATCTAAATGACACGCATCCTTTCTCTCATGTTCTTTTCTTCTTCCACTCCAAACTCATTACACCAGTATTCTCAAACTTATCTTACCCTCTTCCTGATATCCACTACAACCTGTCTCTCTTTCTAATCAATTTCTTCCTATGTAGCCCCCCTGCGCAGCAGTGGAAGTAAAAATGTCTTGCTTGGAGTGAAATGCTTAAAAAAATAATAATAAGCATCCGTCAAATGGATTTCTACAAGGATAGAACAAAAAGATTTAGAAACGTGGCTACTCACTGGAAATATTGAAAGCAAGAACTGTCAATAACCGAGCTGCAGATGGCGGAAAATAAAGAATAGAAGTGTCAGTAGAAAAACACTGTCATTAGATGCAAAGAAATTTGTAGGGGGCTATGAGCTTAAAGCGATACGCCACATACAATAACTCATGAGTAGAAGTCAAATAACTTACCTTTCAACATGGTGGTCTTCTTTTGTCTCCCTGTAGGCATTCCAGGAACCCGTACCCGCCAACAAGCATGTCCTGCTTCGGATCAAACATGTAACTCGTGCGGAATTCGAGGTCATTTTTTCCTACAGGGAGACAAAAGAAGACCACCATGTTGAAAGGTAAGTTATTTGACTTCTACATCTCCCTCCTCTCCCTACTGCAGGAGCATAGTGGCTGCTTGGAGAGAATCAGTTCCTTATCGCCTGGGCGATTATCTGGGAGTAGTCGGGATAGAGCCCTTGGGATCCTAGTTTGTGATAACTGTGACTGAGTAGGGCCTTGGGGTGCCAGGTCACTTTGCAAAGTAACCCTGCCATAACTTCTCATGACCACATTCGCCATGCGGGTCAGAAGGACACACAATACACCTTGTTATGCAGGACCATAGACAAAGGTTTTCCAAACAGTCGTCAAGCAACGCTGCTTACAATCCGAGAATATTGGGAATTTTCCTACAGGGACACAAAAGAAGACCACCATGTTGAACGGTTTGGTTATTTGACTTCTACATTATTCATAACGCAATTTATAATTCAATTTGGAAATTATGGTGCAACATTATGGCGCAATATTATAGTGTAATATTCCCGCTCACCCCAAATGATTAAATTTTTCAAAGCGCATAAATGACATTTTCGTATAATAGCTTCCCTTATTTGTGTTTATGTGGGACTCCTTTATCTGGATTCATATTTTTAAAGACTTTTAAAAGATGTTCTTCATTTAACTGTTAGTAAATTTAATAAAGGGAGAGTTTTGTGAGAATATTAAAAAATTCTAATATATAGTAGCAATGCAAATGAGAAGTGACGTGTACCTCTTTTTTATCGATTATGCGAAGGCTTAAGGCAAATTACAAAAAATAGATAGCAATGCTCAGCAACCTCGATATATTTGGCAAAGACATAGGAGTAATCAAAAATTACTACTGGCAGGAAATCGTCTGCATACGGACGGATAACGAATTCAACAGATATACAGAGTTAAAAAGAAGTGTAAGACAAAGATGTGTCGTTTCACCGGATCTATTCAACTTGGACAGCGAGACCTTAGAAGTTATGCCAGGATTTGTCATCGGAGGCCCCAATCTGAAAAAGTATGCAGATGATACAGCGCTGATAGCTGACAGGGAAGGGAAACTCCAAGATTTGCTACAGAAGGTAGCTGAAGATATTGACAAAAAAAAAAGACTACAAATAAAGAAAACCGAATGCATGGTCGTCATTAAAAAGAGCAGCCCAAAATGCCAAATACAGGTCGGGGATACTAAAATCAAGCTGGAACAAAAATTTAAATACATCGAAAATGTTCTAACAGAAGACGGAAATTGTGAAACAGAAATCCGAAGGCGAGCTGACATGGCGAAGGACCCATTCCAGGAGCTGAGAGTATTAAGAGACAAGTAAATTTTACTAGTAACAAAGAAGGGATTACTGAATTGCTATATGATGTCAGTTCTTCGATATGGCAGTGAATACTTGACAATTTAATCGAAGATGAAAGAAAAGCTTGAAGCAACTGAAATGTGGTTCTACAGAAGGATACTGCAGATATTATGTATCCAGAACGTGAGCAATGATAAGGTTTTGGAAAGGATGGCAACGAAAAGCAAATTAATACTGACTATGAAGAAAAGACAGCTAAAGTTCGTGGGACGTGCAATGAGGAATGTGGGCTTGGGTAACCTGATAGTAACAGGCTAGATAGAGAGAAAGAGAGACAGGGAGAAGCCGCGTGTAACATACTTGACGAGCCTGAGCAGGTGGATGTCATAGCAGATATTGCGTGGTTTAACAGAGTCACCAGACATAGGGAAATGCTGAAGGCCATGATCGCCTATAATCCTGAAAGGACAAGTCACATAAAAGAAGAATATATAGCAAAAAATGTGGCTTAGAATTTTTCATCATAAGCCACGTCACCAATAGATTCATTGGGGCACCAAAACATGTTCAGCCGCCGCAGTAGAATTGGTGTTTCTTCGGTATGATAACTTGATAGACCAGAACTCTTGCCATGAGTTTTTCTTTCTCCTAGACCGGTTGCCACCCAAGGCAATATAACCTAGTCTATCCAGCTTAGAACGTTCACATGGTTTTTCACAATAAAAGAAATTAACTGTCATTTAATATTTCTTAATGGAATACTTAATCAATTTTATTTTCATAAAAGTACAATGAGGTACAATTGTCTATGAAAATTTCAAAGAATAAAAAAAGAAAAAAACTACGCTAACAAAAAAATAAATATTAAGCTTATCCATTAAACAAAACACAACAATAATTTTGATTTATCAATTTATACCCAAAACCTGCCATACATACTCAACTCACAATCATTCGAATTTTGATTATGACAACAAAGTGCCAATTCACTTCCTCTTTTCTCCTCATATTTACATACATGAATAACCCCTACCTTGAGTGGCTCTTGCGAGGCAATGAGGGAAAAAGTTGGAAAAAAATTCTTTAAACTGGTACGTGATTTAATATCACTTTTCTTACGTTGTCAGATAAATGTTTCTCTTAAAACCTCTAGACATGATCTGGAACATTAAACAGATTCGTCCATCTTCGGTTAAGTGCTGAAAAATGAAGGAGTTGTATATGAAAAATAAACAATATGAAAAATAAACAATGAAAACATGATTAATGCAAAGAACAAAGCAAAATAACGGAAATTGAGAAAATGAAAAATAAATATAAAGAAAGACGGAAAGGATAAAAGTCAAAAATCCAGAAAAAAAGAAAGAAAAGAAAAAGATACGTAGAAAGAAAGAAAGAACGAAAAAATAAATAAAGATAAGTAGATAGAAAGAAAAGAAGATGAAGAAAGAAAGAACTGATAAATACAGAAAGAAAGTAAGCAATAAAAATACAAATAGGTAGAAAGAAAGAAAGAAAGAAAGAATGAAAGAAAGAAAGAATGAAAGAAAGAACGTTTATGCTAAGCAAACAAAAGAGAAGACGAACCAGTAAATATATGTAAAAAATAACAAGCTAATCGGGGCCAAATTCTAAAGATGAATATAAAAAAATCGAAATAAAAGTAAACTGATACAGAATAATCAAGAAAAAATTAAACGAGACGAAAACGATTAAACAAGAAAATTAAAAACAGAAAATCAAATAAAAAATTCATGAAAAGAAGTAAAATTATAAAAAAATATTTTTGGTTAAAAAGAATGAAACATGCGAATGATACACCAAAACTGACGAGAAAGAAAGAAAAAAAAATGAAGAATAGAAAAATAGAAAAATGTAAAAGTAATGATTTTAGAAAAAAACCAAAATTCGAATAATTATAAGCATGGATGAAGAACTACAGTTAACAGCCAGATTCGTTGATTCCTTTTTGTATTATTAGAAAGTCAAAGCAGACATTCTTTTTTAGTATATAATCTTTCTCAACCACCAGCCTCTCGCCATTTTTATTAGTTCCTAAACAGAAAGAACCAGTGAATTCAGATCCGGACAAAGTAGCATCAGCAGCGACATTTTTGGTAGGAATAGGAAGATAAAAAAAACGGTGTATATATAAAAAATGTTGGAATTTGTGATGGCAGGCGAGAAGACCACTTCTTACTGTGTAGAGGGTTGATTATGGAAAAATTGCTCAACTCTGAAAGAGAATTGACAGTAATCGGATTTGTGTTGGTTCGCTTCGCGAATAATTTACGAAGCTAGACACACGGTAGAGGAAAGAAAAGTGTATAAATTCGTGTGATCCCTGGAGAGAGACAGAGAGAAAGAAAACGTGGGAAAGAGAGATAAAGTGAGAAATAAAAAAAACTCGAAAAAGCTAATAATAAAAAGTAAAGATTTGATATTGTAAGCCGATGGGGTAATTTTGATACGGCTTTTCGGCGGTGGGGATAAGTTAGTTTTTAAAAGTAAATATTCATATATGCAGCCTACGTGGACACATGTGAGATGATCAGTATTCTCAGCTAACTATCAGTAGACATTTCTACGCTTAGCTGAATTTAAGCTAATGCGAATCAGGAATAGAAAGAGGGCCAACCGAGAATCGAACTCGCCATCCGAGCAAATTGACACTACGAAGAAACTTTGCAAAAGTCGCGTTCCAGTTGATACTAAACGCCAATCGCCCTGTCGGCTGGGGATTCAGAATACGCCGACTGCACCTTTAGATAGTTACACCCCATCACGCAACGAGTATGACGATAAACTAAATCCGGGTCTTGATTTTGTTTGCTTTGCTTTTTTACGGCATATCAACTTCAATGGGTTAATGCCAACACGATTTTAAGGATACGTTTGTGTGAATAGACTATGTATTCTTTGTAAGAAATCAGTTTGTAGACCAGGTTTCATAGACGTATTTTCATCAAAAGTTTTTTTTTTGTTTTTGCCGAGAGTAAAATGTGTTTCTAGCATTTTTTAAAATGCAATATTGGTAAGATTTTTTAAATGTATTACTAGCAATTTTTAAAAAAATCTGTTTTTATCCTTTCATAGCAATGCACCTACTACTTGACAATAAACCCTCTTTATAAAAATAAATGAATGAAATCTGATCTACAAACTGGTTTCTTACAAAGAATGCATATTCTATTTATACGAACGTATCCTAAAAATCTTGTCTTCATTAAATAACCCACTGAGGTTGATATACCGTGATAGAAAATAAACCAGACGAAACATAAAGTCAGTTATCTATCAGATCCATCTCAGTAAGTTTTATCTGGTCTGTAATATAATACCGCGAAAGCATAGCTAGTATTCTTCATCATCACAGGTCAAGCGTATTGTTTTCTACTCACAATGACTGGGGTTTATTCACAACGATTTTATTGAGATTCAATTTACGAACCATTGCAAATAACTCCAGGAAAATGTTAGGCTCCTTCTGTAGTGATACCGAGCAAAAGCGATGGACCGGATGTTAGCGCTTTCACGACCAAAAAGCAAATGAGCAAAAGTCGTCCGTGTGCCGCCAGGTTCGCGCAGATGTTCCGGTTGGAAAATAAAAATTAATTAAATATTAAATTTCCAGTTCGCGAGCCAACGCGAATTTTATTTATCGGCCAATGGGAAGCTCAGAATCAAATACGGATATGAATTCCCAAATGAACACCTGCGATCACAAAGTCGAAATAAAAAGCCGACACAGAAAGCATTCTCAGACAGTCCGACGCAGGCCGACACACACATGGACTGACTTGAGAAAGAGAGAGAGAGAGAGAGAGAGAGAGAGAGAGAGAGAGAGAAGGGGGTAATCAATATCCTCTTGACCTAAGTCAGGCGGCTACTATGTTCGCCTCACTTCACCTCTCCTTACCTTCTTCCCTGTCTCAAAAACTACTTACTGACCTAAGGAGCGAATACATCAAAGACATTCCTTACTTACACGCTCCCAAATTCCTAAGTATTAATTCTCTTTCAGCATTTTATTGCCATGAATATTTTAACTTCCGTTAGACCTATATTTCATGTATTACTTCAATTGTAAAAACATTAATTGATATGTGTTATATATAAAATGTTATCTTTCTACTCAGTTTGATTTTCTTGGTTTATAACCTTTCTTTATGACTTATAGTGGCCTATCTACAACAAGGTCAAATTCTGTTAACTTGCAACAGTATACAACTACCCTTCACTAGAACGGACTCTCCACTACTAACAAACGGGAAAAGAATAGATACCCACTCTATATTTCTATACTTCTACCCGTTTAGAAATTACTTGAAACCTTCTGAGCTGATTTACATTATTTATATCCGCACTATTGTCAACAATTTCGTTGTTATTTTTTTCTTTTATTTTCCCCCAAAAAATATTTTGACCTTTTTTGTCCTTCAGCCTTTATCATATTTATGTCGATCCGGGTAACCTACAGCGAATTTGGAACTAAATGTTTTTAATCTAAGGGGTTAGATTGTTCTCGTTTTACTGCGCATGTTTATGTATATCTTGGCTAGTTCTTACTTTTATGGACTGGTTATTTCTTGCCCTGAGTCGAAGAACACATTGGCTGGTCCAGGAATTGAATCCACAATTATTACGTCACAAATTTCTTGAAACCAGCGTATTAATCAATTCAGCTAATGGAACAATTTATTGTGGAAAAAAATGTTTCCCCTATTTTCTAAAAGGCACTGCCCGACCCAAGGAATTATTATCATGCTTTACATTTACAAATGTAAATGTAATATTGCCACTGAACAGAAACTAATTCTTCTATATACCATGCCCGTTCAGGACGTAGGCGATCATGACCTTCCACGTCTCCCTATCCCTGGTAGTTCTTAGCACGCTTTCTCCTGTTAAACCACCCAAACCCCGCGCCACCATTCACCTGATCAGGCCCTTCAAATATGTTATCCGCTGCTTTCCCCTGTCTCTTTTTCCCTCTATCTGACCTGTGAGTATCAGATTCTCTAAGCCTCCCTTCCTCATTACATGTCCCAAGAACTTCAGCTATGTCTTCCTGATGTTCAGTTTTAATTTCTTTTTTGCTTCCATCCTTTCTAAATCATCATGCTTGATCCATGATATCTGCAGCACCTTTCTGTAAAACCACGTTTTAGTTGCTTCAATTTTATCCTTCATCTTTGATAATATTGTCCAGCATTCACTGGCATATTAAAGAACACACATCACATAGCAATCCAGTACTCTCTTCTTTGATTCAAGTGAAATTTTCCTGTCTTTCATTTGAGATATCCTCCGTTTATATGGACCTGTGGGCGAGGAATTATTTTCAATTTTTCAACCTCGTACACAACGTTGTGATGCAGTGGATATCGACTCGGAACGACAAGTCGAGCCGCCGAGTTCATATTCCAGCTGAATTTCTAGCATTCACTTACACACAAATACCCTTGGGAAATGTATTAATCCGTCTCTTCCCTCCAGTTATGGGTTAAATAATAGGAAGGATTGGGTTCAATAGCCTTGGCTGGCAACTAGTCTACCGCAGAAAGCAATGGCAAACTATATGGGATAATCTTCTGCTCGGTCAGTTATGTTACTTTCGAGATATGATCGCTCAAAGCGTGTATCACGTATGGCACTTAACTGAACGACTGACACTACCAAACAAGCATATAACAATTTCTATTGCCATTTCCATGAGAAAATAGTCAGATGTGCGCTCTTCTTTAGTTTCACTAGTTCACACTATTAAAATTAGGACACGCAATGCAACTACCACGAGGTCAAATAACACATATTTTTTTTCATATTCTAACTTCATATTGCTAATTTAAGGAACATGCGCCAACATGCCTGCGTCTCCGGACATTTTTATCTTAAATTCTTCAAGTCAAGGGCTAGTCATTTTCTGTCAACTTTTTCATCATAATCTTCATTGCCAGCCAAGGCTATAGAACCCAATGTGTCCTACTATTTGACTTATAGCTAGTGGGAGAAGATATGTATTATATTATTACCTAGTAATTAGTGGGGGATCAGTTTAGTACTTCATATCAATAAAAAATGACCCGCACTTTATGAACAGTAGAAGCCTTAATCATGATTCCAACTATTATTCTCATATCAGTCATTTAAGTGCCATACGTGATACACGCTTTGGGCGATCATGTCTCGAAAGAGAAACGACTGGCTGGGCAGAAGATCATCCCACAGTATATTGCCATTGCTTTCTCCGATTGTTCTGGTTGCCAGCCAAGGCTATAGAACCCATTCTGTCCTATTATTTAACCTGTAACTGGAGGGAAGAGACGCATTAATAGCTTTCCCAAGGGTATTTGTGCGTATGTGAATGCGAGGAATTCAAATGGAATTCGAACTCGGCTCCCAGATTTGTCGTTCCGAGTCGATATCCACTGCTCCACAACGCACATCCTTATTCATATCACTCATATCCTTATATCCTTATATTCATATCCTTGTATTCATATCACTCATATCCTGATATCCTTATATTCATATCCTTGTATTCATATCACTCATATCCTGATATCCTTATATTCATATCCTTGTATTCATATCACTCATATCCTTATATCCTTATATTCATATCCTTGTATTCATATCACTCATATCAATAAGTAACTTTCTAGATTGAATAGCGATTAAACGTTTAACTGTAAAAACGTATGGCTATCGGCGGCGTCTGAATTAAGCCTTAAGAGACACATGAATAATAGAATTTGGAGTCTCCTTCATTACGTATTTACACCCCTACCTTGGGTAATAAGAAAAACATATTTTTAGATTATGCTTTTTTGGTGCAAAACTGTAACACCTCAACTCTAACTTTTAAAAATTTTGGAACTGATTCAATATGTTTTTTGACAAATACATACTATTTTTATCCAGACTTTACATCCTAAAGAATTCTTAGAATTTCCGGTATTATACTGAAATTCTTGTATTTAAATTTACTCCGAAAGCATCTTTAAACGTTAAACATGATCGAGATGCAATATTCAAAATGGCGACAGTATTTCGATCATTGATCGCAAAAAAAAACATGACAGCTAAAAAAAATGAGTTATATTTATTGTTAAACTTGTCAACTTCAAATAGCGAAGGTAGTTATCATAAATCATGAAGATTAGATAGAAAAGAATAGATTCTTGGATTGTATCAAATTGTAATGAATAATAATCACTTGTGTCCAAGTGATAAATCAAATATCCTATTTTGTCTAATGTGTCAGATATTGAGCAATTTTGCACTTTGTCTATGTTAAATGAAGTGTAAATCTGAGCAGAACTTGAACAAAAATCTATATTATGCATAACTTAAAAAAGGGATGCAACAAATATATATATCCCAAACGGAAACATCTCTCAAGGGATCCCTTTCGTCCACAACACATCAGGAGAGAACCGTTGGTAGTGGTCAAAGAAAAACGAAAAAATATTCATGTGAGCAAAAAGAGGGGGAAACAGAGGCGTATAAACAATTAGCGAGGGGGATAAAATCGAAGGGAAAATGACTAAATATATACAATTGCATAAAATATGTACAAAAATAAATAGTTGAAAAAAGTGAGGGGGGTGCTGAGGGTTAAAAAATATCCCCGAACAAGTCCAACGACTTAACGAACTCTTTCTGTCGACAGAGAAAGGGTTTACGCCAATAAACAACCGAGAGAGAGGGTTTATGTCAAAGAATCGTCCCCACACTTCCGTGGAATCGGCCATCGGCCAGTACCTGTTTGATAATCCAGCTTATGCCAAGACCTATAAATGTGATTGGTTCAGGGTGATGCACAGGGCCGGCTCCATTAATCATTTAAGGATTCTGGAGTCGTTCTCAACATATATATATATATATATATATATATATATATATATATATATATATATATATATATTTAGGAATATGATATGTAGGTGATGTGGGGGATGGGAATTTAATTGTGCTTCGAAACATGAACATTTTTGTGTAGTGATACTATGTTTTAAAAAAAACTTGTAACAACTATTGACGTGTAAACAATTATCGAGGGGGATAAAATTGAGGGGAAATGATTGAATATATACAATTAGATAAAATATGTACAAATATATGTACAAAAATAAATAGGTAAAAGAAGGGGAGATGTGTGTCAAAGATGTCTCCGAACAAGTCTAACGATTTAACGAACGAGAGGGTTTAAGCCAAAGAATCTAGACGGACCCCAGAATCCTGAAATGGTTAATGGAGTCGGCTCTGTGTAGCACCCTGAACCAATCACCTTTATAGGTCTTGACACAAGCTGGGTTATTCACCAGGTGCTGGCCGATGGAAGGGGGGCGAAGGCGACATATGATATATATATATATATATATATATATATATATATATATATGTGTGTGTGTGTGTGTGTGTGTGTGTGTGTGTGTGTGTGTGTGTGTGTGTGCGTGCGTGTGTGTGTGTACATCAAATTTTAAAGACTCATTTTAACTAGAGGAAGTAAAATACTTTAAAACGTTTCAAATAAATTCAGAGCTGCCATATTAAATCTGAAATTAAACATATATTGGTATATCCTCTTTACATTTATCAGAAGCCTAAGACTAAAGAATTTTTGGGACTATTCGAGTATTCATTACACGATTCGTTAAAATAGATCGTAGCCCTTGAGATTGTGGAAAGGCCAACATGCAAAACACTTGTCAAACACTTGTGGGATATCTAGCGCTACATCTCCAGCTTCGCCATCTATATATATAAAATGCAAGATGTTTGTGTGTCTGTCTTTCTGTATGCATGTCCTTTATACAAATCCACAATTTTTATCCGATTCTCACTAAACTTCACACAAATATTATTTAGGCTTCCGGAAAAGTCATGGACTACTTATTATTTCCGATTTTCTCCCAATGTCCGATTAGGTTTGATCAAGATCAGGATTTCAGCCCTTTTATCGTTGTTCTTGCTGCAGAATTTGCTCTTAGTAAAATTATAGTTTTTAGTCTCCAACATAAGTAGATCTTCTCAGACGACTCATTTTCCCCGATATCGGAAATCTATACCCCCGATATTCTGTCGAATCTGATCAAAAACCGATATTCAGCCATCAATATGGTTTATTTTCTCCAGTGTTACTCCTGATTTGTACGATCAGTTTTCATGGACTTACTTAGGTTAGTTTATCCTTGGATGACTTATTTAACTCCGATATTGGAAATCGATACACTGATAATCCATCGGGTCTGATCAAAATCATGTTTTCAGCTCCTTTATTTTGGTTTTTGCTTCAGGTTTTGCTCTAAGTAGGTATAATTGTAGTTCTTAGTCTTAAGAACCTACGTTTTTCGAGCCAACATCCAAACAGTCTGAGCTGCAAGACCATGGATTAGTTTTAAAGTTTTCATTACAGCCGAGCAACGTTGGGCAATACTGCTAGTTCTTATCTAAAGTTTGATAGACAAATTCAGTGATCGTCTTTATCACATCGGCGATAGAATATAGAGTTATGATTTCAGTTCTCATCTGTCTTACGTTTTGTGTGTGTTTTTTTTTATAGTTATCGGTTTTTAAATATTGGGGTTTTCCCCAAAGAACCTTACCACCCAAGAACCTAAATGAAGGACATTAAAATAATAATAAATTTGATCTTATTAATTGAATATATTGACTTAACTAAAGCATTAAATTTTGTTCATAGAGATTCACTAATTACAGGTTGACAAGAAACTAGAAACGTTATAGTAAATGTTATAAGTTGTTGTTCTTAAAGATCGCGAAAAGCAGAATAGACAGTTGAACTTGTATGTAAATTTTGCTTAATTATAGTTTCATCCAAGTTTACTGAATTAATAGTTCCATTCATTTTTGCTGAAATAAAGTTTAAGTTAATTTTGCTGAATTATGGTTTCATCCAATATAGATCCATCTAATTTTGTTGTAAACCATGTCTAAACCTTAACACAATAAAGGAAACAGTGGAAATTTCGTTCAGACATAGTTTAATCTAATTTTGCTGAATTATTGTTTAATCAAAATTTGTCAAATTAAATTCTAGTAAATTATAGAGCCATTAGGTATCTTAGTCTCACAAGATTGCTTTTTAAATATAACTTGGTAAAATACAACAGCAGTTGATATAGTATCAGTCAGTTAAGTGCCATATATGAAACACGCTTGGCGATCATGTCTCGAAAGAGACATGACTAACTGGGCAGAAGATTATCCCGCAGTAGGTTGCCATTGCTTTCTGTGGTAGACTGGTTGCCATCCAAGGCTATAGAACCCAATCTCTCCTGTTATTTAACCCATAACTGGAAGGAATAGACGGATTAATACCTTTCCCAAGGGTATTTGCGCGTAAGTGAATGCAATGAATTCAACTGGAATTATAACTCGGCTCCCCGATTTCTCGTTCCGAGCCGATATCCATTGCACCACAACGCACATAGACAATGTTTTAATTAAATATTCATACTTCCTTCTAATGTAACCCCCTGCACAACAGTGGCAATAAAATGCTTTGCTTGGGGCGATATGATTATAAAAAAATACAATATAAACTATTTTCACTCTTGACGTTTATGTTATGATGATATTTATATCGGTCCTGGGCACGACGGTAAACTGCATCAGGCAGCAAGGCCTCTGATTGGGAGCTTTTGAGGAGCATGGAACCAACTCTTAATTGCTGTTGTTCCCTAAGTCCACCGTGACCCGGAATGGTAGCATCGGTTAGGATCCCAGCTATGGGCAAATAGTGAATCCCCAAACTCTGGTCAAAACACTATGAAAGTATAAAAATACACTTTTGTAGAACAATATATATTTTTGAAGAAAAGATATTACCAATATTACATTTTTAAAGAAGAAATTATTAACTTAACATATTTTTGAAGGAAAACGTTATTTTGAATACAAAACCTAAGACATTTTCAGTTTTCTTAAATAAATAAGAATAAAAACAAAAAAAAAATTCATTAAAATCTGACTAAATTAACCTTTTCACCCTAAACAAACATTAAAAAAATAAAAATAAAAAAAACTTAAAATCCCACCTTTTTGGCATTAAATGACCAAAAGAGGTTGATATGCCATTAAACAAAACTCAAAACACACACACACACACACACACACACACACACACACACACACAAATATTAATATGTTGCGCTTTGGAAATAATTAAAATACAAATCAATTTTATATTTCCATGTTGTTTTCATAGGTATTGCCCAAACATTTGCTCTTTATTTATTCTATGAGTGGGCCTGTACCGTCCAAACTGACGGCAAAATATTTATCTCGATATGCCGTCTGAAATGAGGACAACACATATATTGATATACCTACCAATGAGTATATTACAAAAAAAGGCAAACACCGGAGTGTGACATGAGGGAAATACACACACACACACACACACACACACACACACACACACACACACACACACACATATATATATATTCTTCATTAATTTATTACAATAAATAAAATAATAAGGGTCACTGCTAATGATCAGAAAAGCGGCAAAAGCTTTTATAACAAGAAGTAAAATTTAATAAGTGGTAGTAAGGAGAATTAACTAACGGAAGCTGCCTCGCTATTGGCTATTGCTAAGGAGCTGAGTCTTCTCCGCTTTTCTCCATGATCGTGACAGCAGGGATATATATATATATATATATATATATATATATATATATATATATATTATCATATCACCCCGAGCAAGGCGGTAACCACATCCTAAACAAGGAACAAGGGATGAGCCTCTTCACCTGTTCAATAGACGTGGGTGAAGTGTCAAACCGGGCGATTTTAGTCTATCTACTCCAATTGAAAAAAAAGAAAAGAGTGAAAAGATTGGAAAAGAGAAAGCCGGAAACCACATCCTAAACAAGGAACAAGGGATGAGCCTCTTCACTTGTTCAATAGACGTGGGTGGAGTGTGAACCGAGTGATAGTTTAGTCTATCTACTCCAATTGAAAAAAAAAATTAGGTTATTGACTTGATAAGTTTTAACTTAGCTAAGTCTACTCAAAGAGATTTCTGCTAGGAAAAAAATATATCCCTTCTATATATATATATATATATATATATATATATATATATGTATATATGTACGTACATATATATATAGAGAGATATGTGTGTGTGTGTGTGTGTGTGTGTGCGTGTGCGTTTGTGTGTGTGTGTGTGTGTGTGTGTGTATGTGTAGTAACTTTATAGCTTCTGCTCGACGAACTTAGGTCACTGGTGCCCTTTTCACAAAAATTTGCTCGTGCAACCAGACTGGCAACAAGTCTCACCCTTTTGCAGTTAAATCAGGCAAATACAGCCGACAATTCTACTCCAACAGCTTCTTTTCTCGCACTTCCTGCCTGTGGAAAACCCTTCCGTATACTTGCTTTCCTGAGGGCCATAACCTCCAGGAATTTAAATGCAATGTCAATTCCCATCACTTACCCAACTGACTCCAGTCTTTTCTACATCACCCCGTATATCTTGTTCTTTTCCTTTCTCTCTACGTTCGCAGCTGTCCTCACACCTGTGTTCCCATCCTTCTCTTGCTCTTTCTAGGTCGCACCCTGTAACTGGTTTGTCTTTCTTTTCGCTCTCCTCCTGCCTAAACTTTTTGTCGCTTTTGTAGTCCCCTTCGCATCAGTAGCGGTACCGCCTTGCTTGGGGTGAAACGATTTAAAAAAAACTTAATAAATTGGTACTTTAGGCCGGATTCAAACCTGCATGGACAGTAAAGACCACCAACTGCTGGGACCTGCTTTTACCGCTCGACTAACAAGAGCTTCACAATAATGCAATATTCTTTTCGATTTTAAACACTCTATTCTTCAGGTATTTTTTTTCAAAATACATATCTAATCAGTTTCCTATCCAAAAGGATAAACAAAGCAATTGTGTGTGTAAATGTCGGTTTATTAAATCAATCAATGGCTTGGGATTCTATTTAACGAACATCGCAAAAAATCTAATATTTATTTTTTTTACTTCGTCACATAGCATTAAAATTTCCACAGTTGCCTTTAATGTGTTAAGGTTTAGACATGTCTGTAATGTTCTCAGAAATAAAACTGCTTAAAAACCGCAATGTAAGAATTGGTACTGCATTCTGGTAGCTCCTGCCGTTCAGGCACTTTGAAGTTCAGCGTCATCATGTCGAAGTAGCGTGATTATATCCGAGGACAAATACCGCAATTTCGACAGGAAATTTCTGAAGAAAATGAATAAATAAACGCCAGTGCCATGTATTTTTGGAGGAAATAACATTATTTTTGACGCCATATTTTCTTCTTTATTTTTTATTTCTATTTATTTATTTTTTGCATTTCTGTGTGCGTGTGTCAAAATCCCTTAATTCTCGTGCGCAAAAATCAGGAAATACAGAAGAAGAATTGGAAATAGAAAGTAATAAAAATTGTAAGGAAATGACTCCATAAAAATAAGTATTGGTATTTTGAAAAAAAAATTATCTGATAAGATATTGCTCGTTTTTTTACTCTATCTGGATTCATCCGGAACTTCTCTCTCTATCTACATTGATCTGTAATTTTTATATTTTTGTCGTTCTTCTTCACATGCAGGTTTTGCATTTTTGGCAAAGGCGAATTTTCATTTTCATACTTTTCTTTGAATAAGATTAACAGCAATTTATAATTTCTAAAAATATGCAGCAAAGCCGATTGACATCATTTTGCACCAAGCACAATCTTTTGAAAGATAGCAGACGATAAAATTAGCAAAGCGTTTTTTATTTCATATAATCGCAGCCCCCGTAGATTTATTACTTGAAAAAAAAATGTTTCATTTTCGTTGCCATCTTTCGTGTAATAAGTTTCGTTTCCTTGAGAAGGGTGAATTACCGGCGTTCTAAATGTAATGAGATTCTAAACAGAGATCACGCCATCCACACTTGAAAACAGCTGTCGAACTGAAATCGCCTTTATGCACATTTATTTATTGTTGTTTTGCTTTTTATAAATATAATTAATAATGCTTATATTCCTTTTATTATTATCAACTTTATAAGAAGTTGTTTTTTTTTTGGGTATACTAATAATAGAACAAGCAGTGCTGCTAAACTAATTCCAAGTAAGGTATTTGTTTTTTTTTTCGTTCTTTCGTTCTTGTTTTCTTTGTAGCTATTTCCTTTCGTTAAGATTCTTTCTTTCTGTCATTTTTGGATTCAACCTTATTTCTTTTAATTATGTTTTATTCTTTCATTCTTTATTTCCAATTATCTTTCTTTTCTTAATATTTTTCATTCTTTCTTTCTTCTTTTGTTTAGTTGTTCGTTTTCGGAACTTTTTTTCCTCTCCCTCGTTCTTTATTTCGTTTGGTTTTGCCTGCATTGTTCTTTCTTTCCATTAAGAGATTTCTTTTTTATTCTTTTTTGTTTTCTTTTTCTCATTCCATGACATTTGCTCTCACTGTCCTTTCTTTAGGTTAAGGCTTTTCTCTCTTTCTTTTTTCTTTCTTTCTTATTAAAATTTAAAGCCGACACTATTCTCCTTCATTTATTCATTATTTCTTTCTTTCTTGATTTCTTTCTTTCTTGATTTCTTTCTTTCTTTCTTTACCTCTTATATCATTGGTTTCAGAGTCTACAATAAACCCCGCTCAAAACCAAAGTGTGATTATTTAAACATATTAATGACAAGTTTAAAATAACATTATCAACAATAACAGCTCAATAAATGTAAAGACAAAGAAAAACAATGCATACACACACACACACACACACACACACACACACACATATATATATATATATAGTCATCCGTAGACAAATCTGTTTCGCTGTATCACAGCTCATCAGTACAGTTAGACATCCGATTGCTTTATAACCCAGGATTGAAACTCGACGTCAGGCGGCGATTCTAACTCTGAGCTATGGGTTCTCGGCAGAAGAAGACAGACTATTTTAGCGTATGATATATCACACGCCAATAGCCAGAGTGCTCTAATTCATTACTGAACGAGCGATGCGTTGATGCTAGAGTAGCTACTGTTTTTTATTCGAAGTCTACCATTCTTCCAGAGTGTATATATATACGTTTGTTTGTGTTTTTGTGTGTGCTGACGTGTTCACCAAAAATATTTAAACACCTCCCTAAGTTTCTGTCTCCAATATTCGTGGTATTCGTACAGATTTCTGTCGTGTGGACTCATTCCTGAACACTCTCCAGACATTCTAGCTCTCTGTTAAACTAAGTAGAATTCTTTACTCTCTTCTGCTGAATTCTCTGTTTCTGGCTTTTCTCTTTCGAAAATAATGTGGTCCCCACATTCATCGGAAACCTCTCTCACTGACGAGGAAAATTTCTCTTTCTCAGTCAGATATCCCTTCTCCCTCTATCGCTTCCCTTCCTCGTGTGAATGCTGGGTGCGAGATAGGTCCTATCTCTATACCTATTTCCAATATCTTTGTTTTCGGTGACTTCAGTGAACACCATGTTAGGTGGCTTAATCGCTCTAATCTCACTGACCTCCCTGACATCTAGCACTTCTACTTCGTTATCACCCAATCTCTCACTAAAATAATATATTTTCCATTCACCTTTCTAGTAAAGCTGCCGGAGAGTGCGTTGTGGTACAATGGATATCGACTCGGAACGACAAATCGGGAAGCCGAGTTCGAATTCCAGTTGAATTCCTTGCATTCACTTAAGCACAAATACTCTTGGAAAAAGTATTAATCCGTCTGTAACCTCCAATTACAGGTTAAATAATAAGACAGATTCGGTTCTATAGCCTTGGCTGGCAACCAGTCTACCGCAGAAAGCAATGGCAACTTACTGCGGGATAATCTTTTGCCCAGTCTTTCAAGACATGGTCGCTCAAAGCGTGTATCACGTATAGCACTTAACTGACTGACTTCTTGATTACTCCACTCGGGACCCATGTCGTGTTGTGATCCTCTCTCTTTTTTGAAATTCTGATGATGTGATGGTTTTTGTAGATATTTCTTTCAAGCTCTTCCATCAGCCACAATTTACTGGAATATTTTTCTGTTATCAAATGATCCCCTGACGTCCTTCGCGATGTCATTTGGAATCATATTGGTAATCATCCTGTTCATAAATGTGCCACTGAGGTCTCTTTTGGAGTGAAAGCCGGCATTAGAGCTTTCGTTCCAGCATGGAACTACCAAGTGAACGCCTGATCATCTCCATGGATCTCACGTGCCAGCACAGCCGCTATACCCCAAAGGAATAAACGATATACCAGAGCAACATGTCTTCCAGATCTTTACATGCTAACACCGAGCATCCCATGGCGCTATTCTTGTACATACGGTCTTTTTGAGCAATGATCTCCCCCCATGTTATAAGTTCCCGACTATGATATGATACAATCATTGCACCTGTTTAAATGATAAATCCGTCAGAGCTGACCACGTAAACCTGGAAAATGTACTTAAAAAGACCCCAATCAATGGTTATTTGTTCGAGAAATTACTTGTAAAATATAATGCTGTAAATCATAATAGATTTTATTAATTCACAACAGAGAACCTTTTTCTACCTGCTATCAACACGTCTGATGCTAACAACCACGTGATCAACACTTGTCCTCACTTTTTTCCATTGACACAAAGTGAGTGACTATATTTTTATACTCATATCGCCCCAAGCAAGACAGTTTACAGCCACTGGTGGGCAGTTGGTTGCATGGAAGGAAAGTTATGAGAAAGAGTGACAGGTTATGGCGGGTGTCAGGAATTGGGAAATAAAAGGTGAGAATATTGATGAGAGTGGAATGGACAGAGAAAGTCAGCGAGATAGGATATGACTATTGACTTTACATTTAAACTCCTGGAGATTGTAGCTGTCGGGGAAGCAAGTAAATAGAAGGGAATTTCACAGGCGAGAAGTGCGAAAAAAGAAGCTGATGGAGTAGAATTTGCGTTTACATCTTATTGGTTTCAGAGTAAAAGGGTGGGACATAGTTGCTAATCTTGTGGCTCGAGTAATTGCATACATAGGGACAATAGAGAGCTGAATTCATGATGAGAGCATGATCTTGTACGAGCAGAAGAAAGTCAAGAATTGAATTTCATGGGCTTATGCCAGTCAACCGATTTGTGCCTCAAGCCTCTCCTTTATCTTTGATGAGATCGTCCAGCATTCACTTCCATACAGAAGGACAGATATCACATAGCAATCCAGTACTCTTGTCTTTGTTTCTTATGAGCTTTTCCTGTCTTTCAGTGCTCTGGTTAGCTTCTGAAATGCGTCTTTAGCTATGCCAATGTGTCTTTGGATCTCCATGTCGCACTTTCCATCATCTGTCAAAACACTTCCTAGGTATTTGAAATTTTTTACTTGTTTTATTTTAGATTCTCCAACTTGCAATTGGCATATTGGTCTCCTATTTTTGCTGATGATCATACATTCAGTTTTCTAGAGGTGTATGCTCAGTCCTTTCTTTTCACTTTCTTTTGCTAACTTCTGTAGAAGGTCCTGCATTTACCTTTCCGTATCTGCTATCAGCATCGTGTCATCCGCGTATCGGATATTTTTGAGATTGTGGCCGCCAATGATGAGAAACCTGGCAAGGCTTTTATTTCTCTCATAATTGCTTTGCTGTACAGGGTGAAAAGATCCGGTGAGAAAACACATCCTTGTCCTACGCACTTTTCTATCTTTGCATACCTGCTCAGTTCACCTCCCATCCGTACACAAGTGGTTTGCTGCCAATATAGATTCTTGATTATCCTAACGTCTTTTCCGAAAATGTTGAGATTGTCGAGCATCTCAATCGTCGCTTTTGCGTAGTCTAAACAAACGCAGATAAAGGTCCTTCTGCATTTGCATTGCTCGTTCAGATAGCATTCCGAGAATGACTATCGCATTACTCGTTCCAGTATCTATCAGGAATCCGCACTGCTCTTGTTCTATCTCTGGGCCAATTCTACTGCGCGCTCTGTTCATCAGAATCCGGATGATTAAATTTTGTTATGTGGCTCATTAAACAGATTTTTCGATAGAGTTCACATTCCTTTGCACCTGGCTTCTTAGGTAGTGTTATAAAGATTGATCTGCTTATTTCCTCCGGTATATTGTCACTGTCGTAGATTTGGTTTATTATTTCTGTTAGTCTGTCTACGCCAGAGTCTTCTAGGGACATCAACATCTCTGTTAAAATCCCGTCTGGTCCCAGGAACTTTAGTTGTCTCTTCCTAAGTATTAATTTCCTTTTCGTTTTCATCATTTCCAGAACCTCTTCATTGCTCTCATGATCGGTCCATGATATCCGCAGCATCCTCCTGTAGAACTACATTTCAGTTGCTTCAGGTTTTTCCTTCAGCTTTGATTATATTGTCCAGCATTCACTGCCATATTGAAAAACTCTTGTCTGAAAGAAAGCACTTAGTTGGGAGATGCCTAACCAAATCAACGTTGATTAAATCCTTTAGTAAGTTCTAAAACAAAAAGGTAGCTGATAGGCCATTAGTTGGAAATGTCGGAGAGTTCCCCTGAGTTTTTTAAAATTGGAACAACAGAAGAGGATTTCCAACAAGCAGGAAAGCAAGAGTCAGTGACGCACTTATTATATTGTTTATAAAGAACAAGACCCATTTCGGGTGCACATTTCGTAAGGACGATTAGAGAGACAGCATGAGGTCCATATTACCTTGTGGGTATCCAGATTAGAGATTATAGCAGAAAACTATGGAAAGCGATCTATGCATATCACTCAAAAGTGGCTCAGTTCGAAGTAGAAAGTCAAACACAGATTCTCCTATGAGTCAGCATTAGAGAGTTATTGGGGAAAATAAAAAATGAAAAAAAAGAAAAAATGCTTTCGTGAGGCGTTTCGGGGACTTCATCAGAATAAGTTTACGTTGATGCGATTACGCATTAGTGCGAACAAAAGGAAGTGTC
Source organism: Ascarosepion bandense (assembly GCA_037127315.1). Classification (NCBI taxonomy): domain Eukaryota; kingdom Metazoa; phylum Mollusca; class Cephalopoda; order Sepiida; family Sepiidae; genus Ascarosepion; species Ascarosepion bandense. Next base: position 2,629,977 of record JBBBDQ010001244.1, on the reverse strand, counting down.
GTTATTTATATACATAGCGCCGTTATTTTTTTTTTTAAAATGATATAGGTTTCGATTTTTTTTCCAGGATAAGTTTAGTGTCGCATCTCTTCACTGAGGATGTTCAATTGTCGAATCGTAAATTCATCAAAAATCTATTATAGATTTTCGAAATTATCATTTTTAAAATAATCCCATAGATTCAAGTCATTTCTCGTAGCATCTTTAAGTATATGACGGATGGCGGAATGCTTAAATATAGTTCCTCAGAGTCAAAAATTGATTAAATTGATTAAATGGATGCAAGCCAGAAAATATTTTTTTTCATATTGTAAGATTTTTCTTCAGCTAATAGTTGCTTAGTGATACACGTCTTACTAATTAACTCATAGCTGCGGGAAGAAGAAATGGATTCATATCTTTCTTAACCCTCTAGGGCCATTCGTATCATATTTGATACAGTATGAAAACAAGCCTTGAAAGAAATATTTTCCTGAAAATTTTTTTAAGAGAAATATTTTATAAATTTCAAATGAAAGCAGTACTGACTGCTCAGTCAATGAATACCAAATGTTTCCTTATAGGGAAATACCAAATGTTTCCTTATAGGGAAATACTGTATCAAATATGATACGAATGGCCCTAGAGGGTTAAGTAGTAATTAGTGGGGGATCTGTTTATTACTTCATAACAATATAGAACTGATCCCCCACTTTATGACAAGTAGAAGCCTTAATCATATTATATTATTAACCCTCTAGGGCCATTCGTATTATATTTGATACTGTATGAAAACAAGCCTTGAAAGAAATATTTTCCTGAAAATTTTTTTAAGAGAAATATTTTATAAATTTCAAATGAAAGCAGTACTGACTGCTCAGTCAATGAATACCAAATGTTTCCTTATAGGGAAATACCAAATGTTTCCTTATAGGGAAATACTGTATCAAATATGATACGAATGGCCCTAGAGGGTTAAGTAGTAATTAGTGGGGGATCTGTTTATTACTTCATAACAATATAGAACTGATCCCCCACTTTATGACAAGTAGAAGCCTTAATCATATTATATTATTAACCCTCTAGGGCCATTCGTATCATATTTGATACTGTATGAAAACAAGCCTTGAAAGAAATATTTTCCTGAAAATTTTTTTAAGAGAAATATTTTATAAATTTCAAATGAAAGCAGTACTGGCTGCTCAGTCAATGAATACCAAATGTTTCCTTATAGGGAAATACCAAATGTTTCCTTATAGGGAAATACTCTATCAAATATGATACGAATGGCCCTAGAGGGTGAAGTAGTAATTAGTGGGGGATCTGTTTATTACTTCATAACAATATAGAACTGATCCCCCACTTTATGATACGAATGGCCCTAGAGGGTTAAATGAATTTGTGCCTAAATAAATATTGGAAACGTATTGGAACTCAGCTCTTCGATTAACAATTCCAAGCCATTATTGTTTACATCACCTATAAATTCAATTTTACAGAACCTTTTATTTCTAATTGGTCATATATTAAAGTACTGACCAAAGTCGATGTTGCTTCACTTTGTTGATCGTACGGGAGCCGGTGTTTCAAGGTGATGCGGCCGCAAGACCACATAGTGAAAGATGGTCCCACTTCTTTTCTACCATTAGAATTTATCTTTAATATTAGTAGTTACTATTTCAATGTATTTGCATTGTAGGGCGAGAATATCTCGTGGATTATTGATTTCCGAAAAAAATACTGATATTAGTAGAAATTCATAAAGCAAAAACATAGTTCATATATATTTCCATTTTCCTTATATTACTTATCAGGAACAGTTTTTGTTTATATTAATATTCACTCAATAGCAGCCCCTGTGTTTTATTAGCGTACGAAAGAGCAAGAATAGTTCATACGGTTATATAAAAAACAACAGGTTTAAGCTTAGATTTGAAAAGGTCAACATGGTAGTGAATGAAAATCATCTACCCTTAAGTCTTCTCTCCAAAGCAATATTTAAGAAAAAAAAATTCGAAAGGAATTTATTTCTTACGATTGAAATATGAAGGAAATGTGAATAATACTCACGTGTGCATGTGGCATGGCTGGTCCCAGTTGTAAAAGTCAGAGGTGGTGGGACTATGTAGAGTATCACATGAGAACACATATCATGGAAATAGTGATAGAGCAGTAGAATGTCATGTGTCATTTTGCCTGTGGGTTTGTTGCGTTGGGAGCTGGTTAATGTTTCTTTGATTTAGCCTTGTGTCAGACTTAACGGAACTCCCTACAGCTTACAAGTTTATTATCAGAAGGTTTTCATCAGAAGGTTGTTTGTCGATTGGAATGTGTGGATTAGTGTAGAAGAGTAGAATAATAAAATATACATTTTTATGTTAAAAGCATAAGTTGTAGGAGTTAAGTACAATTAGAAGCATTATTAAGAGATTAAGGGTAGAGTTCGTGTTCAATGATAAAGTTGAGTTAAGGGTATCGAGAGTTCGTACAAAATTGTTGAAATAATAGAAAAGAATTAAGACCCTCTTTCACTTTGTGGTCAGACAGCCACATCACATTGAAACATCGGCTCCAATACGATCAACAAAGTTGAACAAGATGTGACCTGACCTTATCTACGAGTCGATTTGAACTTGGTTACATTTTAGTTCTTTCGTCTCTCGGCTCCCATCTGTGTGACTGTTAGCTGACGACGAGTTCAATTATATAGTCCTTTTAAATTTCACACTGGTTCGCTAAGTTCTTCCAAGTCTTACAAGTCGCTGCCATTTGCCAAAAATCATTTTAACACCTACTTGTAAAATCTTGGTTTCGACTTTTTCGTTAAGCAGATGGTCAATTCTTTTTTCTATTTGGGAAAACCAGGATTTCACACGTCGTTGTAAATTTTTGTAAAAGTGAAGAGAGTTGATTTAATTAATTTATTATGCTCGACAGTTTGTAGAGTAAAAACCAATTCATCATCCACCTTGGCATTACAAAGTATTCTTGTGTCATGATAAAGTATCGGGAGAAGGTTGGATGGCACAGCAACCAAAACGCTGTGAGAATGACAAAAATGTAAGGATAATACAGTGTAAATTAATAATTCCTTATATCAGAATTTCAGACAAGTATTTATAATTTTTGCTTTTTATGTACACTATCGGCCATAATTATTAGGCCATCTCAGTTTTTTAAAAGAAATTATATATTTTATACTATTTTCAGTATTTATTGCCAAAACTTAAAATAGAATGGTTCTTTTGTTATTATTACTTTTGGAAAATTTTACAAGGCAAATAGCGACAATTTATCCATCGCACGTTGTAGATTTAAACTATGTATTTCATACTATCTTTAGTATTTATTGCCAAGTGGATAATTCTAAATGAAACTAGAATGGTTCTTTTGTTATTATTACTTTGCAAAAGTTGACAAGGCAAATAGCGACAATTTACCCTTCGCACCCTGTAGATTGAAACTATGTATTTCATACTATCTTTAGTATTTATTGCCAAGTGGATAATTCTAAATGAAAATAGAATGGTTCTTTTGTTATTATTACTTTGTAAAATTTTACAAGGCAAATAGCGACAATTTACCCTTCGCACCCTGTAGATTGAAACTATGGATTTCATACTATTTTTAGTATTTATTGCCAAGTGGATCATTTTAAATGAAAATAGAATATTTCTTTTGTTGTTATTAATTTGCAAAATTTTACAAGGCAAACATGAACCCGGAAATTTTCTTCATTCTTTCATTGATGAAACTGCAATAGAGGTAATCATTAAATATTTATAAATTCATTTGATGCACATGTTATTGTGCAGTATTAAGAAAAAAAAATTAATTTCCTTTAAAAATTATTCATTTGGCATTAAATTCTAAAAATAGTATGAAATACATCATTTTTAAAACATTTGGATTGCCTAATAATTATAGCCGGTAGGGTATGTATATTGTTTTAAGTCTAATAAATATTTTATTAACAAAAAAAAAATTTTTTTTCAAAGTAATCTTTCTTTTCCATGCACTTAATTCTGTGGTTAGAATTAATTACAAATTCAGGTCAAAATTTCAGCTCATGTAAGACTATCGACGTTTTGGTTTATCCTTGTATACATTGTGTTTGTTCTGTTAACCTGATGCTTTTTTTTATCCTGTAACTAAATATTAAGCTATTTTTCATTTATATACTAATATTTACCCAATACAAGGCCCAAGACCTATTCAAGGTAGAGGGTTACTGTGTGCTGTTATTCGAGCAGAAAAAAGTCAAGAGATTCATGGGGTTATGCCAGTTACATAATTGCTAGCCATAGACTTGAAGGTTAAAATCATTGATTGGACAAATATCTCACCGGGAGTGTTTTCTACAAAGCAACAGAAGAATCTGTCTAGATGGAACTCATTTCTTACTCTTGGAATAAGAAGAGAATATGGATAATACGCATTTGTGCATGTGGCAAGGCAGGCCCCAGTTTTAAAGGTCAGTGTTGGTGGGACTAAGGAATGTAGCACATGAGAACAAATACCATGGAAATAGTGATATAAGAGTGAGAGGCCCACAACGTTTTTTTTTTGTTTTATGGTGGGGGAAGGTATTGACAGGGGAAAATAATTAATCACCAATAAGACCGCGTATACGCTATAAAACTCAGGCAAGATAGTATCTATTTTGTATATCAATACGGGTGTCGATGGCATTGAAACTTGTGCCATGAAAACAACAAAGGTGTTTGGATAATAGTAATGTAAATATTAGCCATTCATTCAGCATTTATTAACCGAGAAGCCAAGGCCAGTCTCAGTTCAAATTTGTAAAATATTTCTTTAACAATAAATAACTATGCTCAACTGTTAAAAATATATTTGAAACTTATGGTCGGACTAGCACAGGTAACTGGTGTAACCAATGACTTTCAACCCTTGTTCAAATTAACTAAAACAAAACGAATTATGTCTTCCTAGGTTCTTTTAGAATTTCCTTAATCACGTATACGTCGTCTCTTGGTGTAATTTCTCTCTTCTAAAAGCATTTTCCTTTACTTTTTAGAGTGATCAATTCAGTTTGTCTCTTCACCTCAATGACACGACTGATGCAATCACGGATGATGGAATAATTTGCGCAAGGGTGTAGGTTGTTCCAGAGGTAGTTTCCCTCAACAACCCAAATCTTTATAAGAAACCAACATATCGATATGAAAATTCGAGTCATATTCAAAATCTTCATGCATGACACCAAACTCGTTCAGATATAACTAAACTGTCAGTTGTATACAGGCGCTTCTAAAGATCAATGTTGAAAAAGACATTCAGCTACTAAAGCAAAGAACATTCGTCTTTAAACATTGTGAACTGGCGATAGAGAATGAGAAAGAACTATATCAAATAGCATACTTGAAGTAGGGCCGTGCTTAGGGCCACGCCTGACCCTACAAATTGCAGGTGGGGGGCACAAGTTCCCGAGACGCCGCAAGGCTCATTCGCTCCGCAGATCTATTATAATGAAAAGAATTAACAAAATAATTATTAGGATTAACTGGAAAATTATTATCACTTTTATGTTGAAATAGCCATCTATCAACCTGCCTCGCTCTCTCTCTTTCTCTCTCTCTCTCTCTCTCTCTGTCTTTTCCTATATATATATATATATATATATATATATATATATATAAGATACGCAGACAGGCCTGTTTTGCTTTATCACAGTATTTCAGCTTGATTAACCGTTAGCTTCGAGCCGGAACTGAAACCCGACTGATTTTACAGCAGTCACCCAACAGGTCATATGAAGAGAGAGAGCGAGACAGGTTGATAGATGTCTATTTCAACATACAAGTATGAGCGTGTTTAATGATAATATACACGCTAAAATGTCTGCCCCCTTCTACCGAGAGCCCGTAGCTCAGAGGTAAAATCGCCGACTGACGCCAATTCGGTCGAGTGTCAATCCTGGGTAAAATGCAATCGGATGTCTAACAGTACTGATGAGCTGTGTTACAGCGAAACAGATCTGTCTGCAGATGATTATATATATATATATATATATATATATATATATATATATAAAAAATCTTTGATAGAAGCCTTCTGTGCCCCGATGAGGCCGCCGCAATAAAATGAACTGGAGAGAGTAATAGACTATAAATATTTGTTTCAACATACATACAAGAACATAAGAATAAAATTTTGTTTTGATTTAATTCGTTTTTTCTTTCCCTCCTCTATATCAACATTTTCTGACACTCCCTGTCCATCTTTTAAATAAACGCCTGAAGTGTATCAAACTTTCTGTAGCAAAATGCTTTTGAAATTTGGGTTTAATTTTTTTGGAAAATTCCTTGAAAAATCTTGTAAAAGATTCAGAGCCAAAACGCACTGAAATGTCTATAAAAATAGCCAAGAAATCACCAAAAAGTAGCTAAAACTTGTGAAAACATTCGTAATGTATATCTTCAAAACGCCAATTCTGCAATTTCTTCCGTTTTTTCGGGATCGCAGAATATCTGCGTTCCGAGAGTATGTTATTTTGTTTAAAGTACCATTTCTTGTGGGTTCCGTATGTTCAGGAGGAAAAAGTTGCATTCTGCGGGTAGAAGGACCACAAGGCGCATTCTGTGGCGGGGGCGATGTTGCTAAGCATGGCACTGACTTAAAGAATACCAAGAGTAGTAACAGTGAAAATGGATACATGTAACTCAAAGATAAAATCAAGACAAGATGTTAACATTCTACTTTACTTCAAACAGCAGATAAGGAAAGAAAACCCCATCAATACCTAAAAGAGCAAAAACAATTGCTGAACTTGAGAAATCTAGAGAGATTTTATCAATTACAACTACAAGCCATACTGTCTATTGAAACAATTGATGTTTACTTATAGTTAAACGGGAAATATTACAATTCCCATTATTGATATGGAAGACAGCTCACAAGCATGACAAAGGATTAATTTCATAGCTACTTCCTGGGACATGCAATGAGGAAGGAGGACTTGGAGAACCTGATACTAAAAGGCCAGATAGAGAAAAGAAGAGGCAGGCGAAAGAGTCGTATAACGTACCGACTAGCCTGAGCAGGTGGATTGTAGAACGGGGGTTGCGTGGTGTAAGAGGAGAAAGCGTACTAAGAACCTCCAAGGATAGGGAGACGTGGAAGGCTATGATCGCCTACATCCTGAAAGGACAACGCACATAGAAGAAGAATGTTTGACTATTTACCAAGCATTTTTATCCTCATTATGTCATAGGTTTTCATGAATTCATTACTGTTACTGATAAATTAAATTTGACTGCTTACAAAAATGTCCTGTGAATGTTATTTCTTCCGAGCATCGTTACATCGACTTTATCTTTTGAAAAGCTTCATTTCCTGATGTTTCTTCTTGAGACAAAAAAAACAATAATCTGAAGAACATTATTAAATGCAACAAAGTAGAGAGAAATTCATAGACGCCTCGAAGGTTTAATGCAGTATTAAGAGTCGCCGACTCAAATTGAGTAGTAAAAGTGAACACTTTCGTATTCATCTTCCTTTTTTTCTGATGTTCCTTTTAGTTTTTCTATACATGTCAGACAATTAGAGAACTTCACAACATTTTGACAGCGATGGTTTGGGTCGGTTGGGATTTATCTCTGCGCCACGAAATGAATATGTCACAGGATATATTTTTGACAGATTAATAAATAATTCATGGTCGTAAATCATTCCTGTTAAAATCAATTAAAATGATAACAAAATTATTTAACCTGTATATCGTTTAGAGAACAGAGAAAGGAAATTAGACGAAAAAATTTATAATTTTACGCAAATTAATCTATGTACCTAACTAAACTGAGTACACACTCTATCGAAATATTATCGGTATCTAAAGGAAACAAATAAAGCACCCACATTAAAGTGGGAAATTTTGAAAAAAATTTTGTTCATATGTATCTAGCTATCTATCTAATATATCAATCTGCGCATATCTCTCTTGCGAAGATTGTTCCCTATGTATCAATCTTTCTATCTATCTTAAACAGTAACTTTTGAGATCAACGATGTGAATAATTAAATAAAATGCATAGTTAATACAATGTAAACAGAGCCAAGTTATATCGTCACAATTTAAATTCCGGAAAAGAATAGACATATATATATATATATATATATATATATATATATATATATATATATATATATATATATCCGCAGACAGATCTGTTTCGCTGTATCACAGCTCATCAATACGGCTAGACATCGGAATGCTTTTTAACCCAGGATTGAAACCCGACCGAATTGGCGTCAGTCGGCGACTCTACCTCTGGGCTATAGGCGCTCGGTAGAAGAAAGCAGACTTTTTAGCGTGTATATTATCACTATACACGCCAAATAGCCGAAGTGCTATAATTCATTACTGAATTATATATATATATATATATATATATATATATATATATATATATATATTAGAAATATGTATGTTTCAGAAATATCTATATATAATATATATTCGTCAATTTCTTTGAGTGCCAGAAACGAAAATTTGTGAACAATTTTTTCAAGAAGATCAATATCGCACATCGGAAGCATTGAGAATGTAATTAACTACACCCTGACTGACAGGCCACAAACCTGTGTTGATGTCTCAGCCATAATCAGTTTCAATATGAGTAGGGAATACCGGCTAGTGCGCACTTCTTTGTCTATCAACACAAATCTGTGGTTAGTAAGACTTCACAAACACTGCTGAACAATAGGTATTTGAGCAACTCCAGCCAAAAATACATCAGTAATTCAGCGAACAACATAACCACTAGCGTAATGAAGAAAGTAATAACAGTTGCCTAAGCATTCGAAGTTCAAACAACTAAAAAAATAAGAAAAAAGACGCGATAGATGAAGGTAAGCGGTACAGATACCCATAATACTGAGTACTCTGAGATTTGTAAGATCTCAGACATCTCTGAGATCTGTAAGATCACAAGACATAAGATTTCCTCAAAAGACGTCATTCAATTTGACCAGGAAGAGCAGTTCAAAGCCCTGGAAGAGTAATTGATGGAATTAATGTGAGAAATGTATTCACATAGCTTAGCGCTTAAGCAGTGAAAGGAAATTATCAAACATAACAAGACATACCTGGTATAGAAAAAACAATTTATTTGTCTTGCAAAAATATGCTGAATTTTGCTGCTACAGTGTAGCTTGGTATAGTCTCTTTTCTCTGCTTAGCTTGGTATAGTATCCTCCGTCTAGGAGTGGGATGAAAAAGACACAAGGAACTGCGATCCGCGACGTACAGGAACTTTCTTCTGGGTCAGCTTCTTTCACAGTTTCTTATCTTGGTATAAGATGATAGTGCTTAGAGAATTTTTCTCTAGGAAGGCAAGGCTTTGCCCATAGGGTATCCTTTTTAAGGTAAGAAGGGTAACAAGAGATTTTCTCTGTTACAAAGTTGTGGCATTAGCCTAAAAGATTACAAAGAATTGGTAAGATGGTCTCGATATAGCGAGACAAGTGGGCGCCAATTTAGGCCCTGCTGCAACAAAAATCCGGAGCGGCACAAATACGTCCGATACTGTTCGTGCTAGCTGAAAAAAGGAGAGAACAAAACCATCAGAAAAAAAACATAAAACCTCTGGTAAAGCCCGCCTAAAGTTCAAAACGAGGTTCGGGTTAAATCAGCCAATCAGGAGACCCGTTACATCTGTAAATTTCCGACATTAAATAGAGAGTCAAATATTCGACAGTAACAAAATCTCATCAAAGACCACACAATTTCCTCATATGAGACTATTGGAGACAAGAGCAATCAGTAAATGATTAAAGAGAAACCTGGCAACAACCAAAGAAAACATCGGCGCAGGTGTTATTCAGGACGGTAGACAGACGTGTTGTTTTACAAAGAAAGCTTTTCAACAGATGTTTAGAAAAAAAGCCGTGTTGGAAGAGTACTGTAAACGAGGTGATAAAATAGATGTCAGAAATTACCGCGAACATTAAGCTATGCTGCATGCCGTTTCCAAATTTCTGACGGAATGAAAGGCGTTATTGCGATCTATTACTCATAGACGGTGCCCAACTGATCCTACTTTTTCTTTTTTTATAATCATATCGCCCCTAGCAAGGCGTTTTACTGCCACTGTTTTGCAGGGTGTTACATAGGAGGAAAGTTAGGAGAAAGAGTGACAGATCATAGGGGGTGTCAGGATGTGGGTAAGAGAAGAATGGCTGTGATCATAAAGTGAGGGATTAGTTTATATATTCATTGTCGTGTAGAATTGATACCCATTTTTGTCCACTTTATAATAGTATAGATTTTTTTTTTATAATCACATCGCCTCAAGCAAGACATTTTACTGCCACTCAATCCTGGGTTAAAAGCAATCGGAGTCTAACTGTACTAATGAGCTGTGATACAGTGAAACAGATCTGTCTGTGGATGACTATATACACATATATTTATATATATATACTGTGTCTGTATTTAGGCAGCATTTTTTCATTAATGCATGTTTCATTAAATAATATAGACAAGTATTGTCTATTAATTTTCTGTAGGTTTTGTTACATTTTAGATTGGATTATTAAAAAAATATGAATCAATATTGTAATTTTCTTTCTTCATTTAATGATAATGCTATTAAGAATAACAGACAATATGAAACAATTTACATAAAATAAATATACAAAACTTTTTCTATATTATTTAAGGAAACGTGCATTATATATATATATATATATATATATATATATATATATATATATAAAATGTATTAATATATATATATATATAAAACGTAAGTTTTCCTTAACGTTTTTCTGAAAGGAAATTTCGGTAACTCGCTATCAGCGATGTGTAATTTTTCGGTATCTTAAAGTAAAGTCAACGTACTAACGAATCCTTCGAATAATGTATAATAATGGTCGCGGAATAATTCTCTCGGGTGATTCACTCAGAAACAATCCCTTCAATGACGCACAACATTCAAATGATCTACAACACAGAATACACTCGGGCTCCTGTCTGAGTGGTTTCTATACTAAATATCAATGGTCATGTGATCCCAATAGCACAATTCAATCAACAGTTGCAAAATCAAACGTTTTCCACTTGTCTTTATTTTATTTAACCATTCTGTCCTTAATCTCAGATTATTATTGAGTATATATATAATTTGGGTTTGTGACAATATTTAGCACCAAGATTGTTGAATTTTCAGTAGGTTACCGATAATAAAGTATTTTGGCAAGCAATATTTTTTAATCGTAACGTGCTCAATATCAGGATAGAGAAAGAGCGTTAATAGGATTAATGTAGGAATGTTTGTCACTTAACTGAGCAGAGATAGGTTTTCGATCTACTGAAAAGTAATTTCATTTGATGCAGGTAAATAGGGTTAAATCTAAATATATCCTAAATCAAATCAACCACTATCTAAAATTAATAACATAAAAGTACTCTTTTGAACACAGAATAAGCAACAATTCCTTAGCCGATAAGATTTTTCATGAACACAGTCAATATTATAATTCTTCTTTATTTTATGTGCCCTGTCCCTTCAGGACGTAGGCGATCATAGTACTCCACGTCTCCCTATCCCTTGTGGCTCTTAGTATGTTTGCTTCTGTAACAGAAGCAAACATACTTAGAGCAACCCCTGTTCCGTCATCCACCTGATCAGGTCCGTTCCTGCCTTCCTCTGTCTCTTTTTTCTTCTATCTGGACTGTCAGTATATGGTTCTCTAACCTCTCCTTCATTATTGCATGTCCCAGGAACTTCAGTTGTCTCTTTCTGATGTTCAGTATTAATTTCCTTTTTGTTGCCATTCTTTCCAACACCTCATCGTTGCTTGCATGCTCAGTCCACGATATCCGCAGCATCCTTCTGTAGAATCACATTTCCGCTGCTTCAGGTTTTGTCCTTATTATCGATGATATTGTCAAGCATTCAATGCCGTATTGAAGAACTGACATCACATAGCAATCCAGCACTCTTTTCTTTGTTTTTAGTGAAATTCTCCTGTGTGTTAGTACTTTGCTCAGCTTCTTTCCATCTCCTGTTAGAACAATTCCTGGGTATTTAAATGTTTGTACTTGATTGATTCTGGTATCCCCCACCTGTATTTGGCATTTTGGGTTGCATCTTTTGCTGATGACCATGCATCCAGTTTTCTTACAGTTTATAGCCGCTGTTTTTAGGGGAGTATTGTAATATTGGATTTTACTCCAATATTACAATACTCTCCTCAAAACAGCGGCTATAAATGCTATGTCATTAGATATTATAACCAAAAAAAACATTTATACTATAGTAGAAACAGAAAAATAATTTGGCACACACCGCCATTTAACCAGATAATTAGTACTAAGTTAGGCAATAAATTTCTTAAGCTAGATCAGAAACTCTTTGCAAGTAATAATCCCCTTAGCAAACAATTTTAAACTGATTTTTATACGCTATAATCTATAACCTCACCCATTTTATTTAAATATATATGTCTTTAACCTAAACTTATTTTTCTACTACGCAACTGTTTAAACTTACTTTCATTACCCGTTAACTCTAAAATCGAGTAATTCCGTCTTTAATAACTAACTTAATGAATTTACGTATATTTCGTTAGATAAAACTCATGTTTGTATATTAACAACGTCGTTTAAGAAAATTATTCTAGTCTTTTAATTACAATCTCGTCTTATTCAAACAATATATTGGTCGCATATTTGTTCAGTACTTATCTAAAATGAGACAGTCTGAAACATCTTTTCATCTTCTATAATGTTGCACTTTAATGTCTAAATAATCATTGGTTTACAACCACATATCTTGTAAGATAAGATAACATCGCAAACTACTTCATTCAACTACTATGGTAGCAATTTTTATTTTTTTATTATTTTATTTCATTGTAATTTTTAAATTTTAAATATGCTTATCAATATTCATATGACCCCGTAAATGAACATTTTACAGCCGATACTGCATTTAGCCCCGACACTTGATAGTTTTTGAGTTGCACTATGCTATTATTATAACAATAGAAATAACTATATATCTATATATATACCATACATCTGTATTGAGCACTTTATATGAGTAAAAATTAAACTGTATAATATATATCTAAAACGCCTATATATATATATATATATATATATATATATATATAATGTTGAATACTTGATATATAAGTCCGGTAAATTCCAATCGAGACGAACTTAAAAGAACTCAATGTTAAATTTATTTATTTAATTTAAAAGAGTAATATAATTTAGAAATATTTTCGATATTCCATAATTTCATGGGTAATAGGTATTTCACAGGAAATTGTAGAATATCTAAATTTTTCTAGATTATATATATATATATATATATAATATATATATATATATATATATATAGAGAGAGAGAGAGAGAGAGAGAGAGAGCGAGAGAGAGAGAGAGAATAAAAAGTGTGAGAAGCCGTGAACGTTTTCTTTAAAGTGTATATTTATTGTTTTTGTAATCATACATGTTACGAAACATTAATTGTCTAATTATTGTTTCATAACATGTATAATTTTCAAAAACGATAAATATACACTTTAAAGAAAATGTTCACGGCTTCTCACACTTTTTATTTTATACAAATTTCTCTTTGGAGCAACCCTATTTCTTTATTCGATATATATATATATATATATATATATATATATATCAGTCCCCACTTCTGCAATTTACGCGTTACTTTCCAGCTATGGATTGATTCGGTGACTAGCGTGTGTATACACCGCTTATATATAACACGATAAAATTTCCCATCTCTGATTCCATGCGCCTATTGCTTAGAGATAAGCGACTCCGACTGACACCAACTCGTTCGAGATTTGATCCCGGCCAGAAGCAAGTGGATGTCTAGCCACACTAATGAGCTGTGATACAGCGAAACAGGCTTGTATGTGGATGACTAATATATCATGCTCTCATTACTATTGAGTTCTCTAGAGAGGAAAATTTAAAAACAGTCCCCACTTCTGCAATTTACGCATTACTCTTATAAATGAATTGCTTCTTTCGGTGACTAGAGTGTGTATACACCGATTATATATTACACTCTAAAATTTCCCTTCTCTGATTACATGCGCCTGTGGCTTAGGGGTTAGCGACTCCGATTGACATTAAAAATGGTAGAGTTTTGATCCCGGCCAGCAGCAATAAATGTCTAGCTACACTGATGAGCTGTGATACAGAGAAACAGTATGTGGATGACTAATATATATATATATATATATATATATATATATATGTGAGAGAGAAAAAGTGAACATAATTAAACAGTAAAAAAAACAGAATTTATTTCGTCAGCTGTAATACTTACAATATGCGTTTTTCAGACCGAGGAAAAATAAATAAATTTTAATTTCACTCAGAATATGAAAAGAAATCTTATAACAGAGTGGAAAAGGGGCAACTGAAGAGAAAAATGTCTATGAATTTAAGAATACTGATATCAAACTGAACATGCACGCAAGATAAAACACACAGAATACGAATACATACATAAAAGGAGAGAATATATACAAACTGAAAAGGAGACTAGTTAAAGACATACACAAAATAAGCACACAGATATAAACGTATAATTGGCCATATAAGCACACAAAGATAAAAAAACATACACAAAAAAATAAACAAATAAAGTTATTAAGATAAATAGATAAATAAAAAAAAATAGAGGAAGAGAAAGAAAAAAGAATAGGAAGAGAAATTGGACAGAAATTTACTTACAGTCACAAAAAATTTAGAAAATTAAAAATCTTTAAATAATTTTTTTCAAAAAACTTAAAGAAGTTTTTAAAGAATTTAAAAAAAAGAATGAAAAACTTCCCAAGAAATGATTTTTTTTACAGAAATAAGAAAAAAAGATTCATAAAAATGGTTACCGATAAAATCAAAGGAGACAATATTGTAGAAACAAAAATTTAGTCACTAATGGTTAACATCAACAAAACAAAAAATGTTAAAGATTTGAGATAAAATGTTAAGTATATTAAGTGTTTCCGTATGTGTGTATGTGTCACTTGCGTGTTCGTCCGCACACGTCTGACTGTGTGTCTCTGTCTGAGTTTGTGTTAACGTAGGTGTGCTCAGAATTCACACACATACCTGCATCGTTTTCGTGTTAATTGTGTATGTCTTTTTTATGAACATTCGTAAATTTTTGTGTTAGATTGTTCTATCTTATTTTTTCATGATGAGCAGCGTGATAACACTAATAGGATATATATATATATATATATATATATATATATAGGAAAAACAACTAAAAAGTTGTAAGTTTAAAAATGTGTTTTTTGACAGTATTTATTTATTTCTGTTATATATATATATATGTGTATATATATATATATACATATATATATATATATATATATATATATATATATATTATTATATATATTATATATATATATATATAATAATAGAAATAAATAAATACTGTCAAAAAATACATTTTTAAAGTTATAACTTTTTAGCAGTTTTTCCTATACATATTAAGACAGTATACGTGGATCATCATTATGCTATATATATATATATATATATATATATATATATATACATAAGTGGTTTTAAACTAATGGATATCAGTATTCACGATTACGTGTCACTTAGTGCTATCAGAGCTATAGATGGCTTCTGAACTTTTCTAATTACTCAATTTTCTTCAGGTACTTCTAGGCTTAAGGCCTATCACGTTGAATAAGCAAGGTTGAGCCTGGTCAGTACGTAGATGGGTGACCGCTTGAGAATATCAGGTGCTGTAAGCGTATAGTGACGGATGTGCATCGTGGTGCAGTGGATATCGACTCGGGAAGAGAAATCTGTTAGAATTCCAGTTGAATACCCTGGTACCTTTGGGAAAGATATTAATCCGTCCTTTCCTTTCAGTTATGGCCTAAATAACAAGTGTAGGACTTGGGGACCCTGATCTTAAAAACAAATCCTAATGAATCTTGATGCTCGAAAAGAAAACTGTTGTAAAAATAAAATAACCTTACTCAAAAATCATTCGTTATGACCTTAAATGTTCCCATAAGGATTGATAGTTCGTTAAAACTCGAAACAAACAAAATCAGGTACTTTTGTAAGGTTCAGTATGTTGGTATTGCCTCCACCAAAACAATCACAGGTAAAAGTCACATTATCATGGCGAGATACGAAATCGGGTCTAATGGCCAAAAAGCTAATATTCTAAGCACTCAGTTACGAGCACAACACACACACATTCTTACACACATATACACACACATACACACCTCTGTCTGTGTGTATAAATTTTCTGCTTAATTTTTCATATAATTGTTCATGTTATCTCAATTTTTCAACAAATCAATTATACAAAAACTAGCAGTACAGCCCGGCGTTGCTCGGATGTGATGAAAGCTTTAAAGCTAATCCATGGTCCTGGAGCTCAGACTCTTTGGACATTGGCACGAAAGACTAAAAAGCAATAGTTGTTTCATTTTAAAGCGAAACCGTAGACTTAAAGAAGAATGAATGGATGTAAGTCAAGTTTTCATTTCCTGGTATCCATATCAAATAAGTTTTTTTCGTTGTAAACTGAATTTTGAAGGCTAAATAAGTCCTCTGAGTAAATGGTATCATGGCTGAGACTAAGAACAACAATTATACCTACTTAGAGCCAAACCCAAAGCAATGACTAAAATAAAAGGGCTGAAAAAATACAGACATACAGGCAGATAAACAGACACACACAAACATCTTGCCTTTTATATATATATATTATCAATTTTCTGCACTTAAGAATTACAACCTTGAAAATTCTAAATATCATTTCTGTCTTTGTCTATGAGTGTATCAAATTTGATTAAAATCGGACCACTCCTTCTATAACCAGAATTTAACAGAGTAATAATAATAATTTAGAACATTTTTTGATATACTACAATTTAAATGTGTAAGACATATTTCACCGCACAATGATGACGTGGCGGTTCGTCAGCCCAAGGGCAACAACAGTTGATCTTCGAAATATCTCTGCTCCAAAAAATAAAAATAAAAATTTTTTACACTGACGCTCATATGTCCATATTTAGAAGAGACATTTGTAACGGTCATTTACAAAAAATTATTCGGTCATTTAACATGTGCGGTAGAATATGTATTAACTGTTGAAATTTTAGTATTTCAAAAATTGTAATAAATCAAAATTTTATATATATATATATATATATATATATATATATATATATATATATATATATATTGTGTATTAATGTAGCAAACTTACTTTTATGAATGTTTTAATAATCCTTGATAATAGGTAAAAGTATAGCTACATTGCTTTGATAAATAAAACATTCTGACAATCTAAACTTATTTATAAATAGAACTTTGTGTGTGTGTGAGTATGTGTGTGTCTGTTAAGCTCTGTTAAATTGAATAAATGAATTTAACAATTGAGTTCTTTTGAGCCCGTCTCTATCGGAATTTACCTGGATAATATACCAAGTTTTCTCTCTATATATATATCAATGTTAAGATAAAATTCATCAAGTAAGGTACTCTAGTTTTTATTTCAATGCAAGTACTTTCGATCGTTTCCAAGATCATCTTCACGGATAAATGACAAAAACAAGCTTATAGTAAGGGTGGCATGTTCCGTTGTGATGGTAACTTTTAAAAGCACGATCTATCGCACTCTTTAATTATTTAATTTTTTACATTTATACATTGTAGTTTTGAAATTTTTGCAAAACAAACGTTTCAACATTAGGGATCTGAACTGAAAGTGGTAGAAATGCAAAATGAACTTAAATGTTATGTCCACTTCAAAACATTAATATTACAATTTAAATATTGTTGAGTGTTGATTGGCTGACATTGATATAGAGCCCCCTTAATAATTTGAGGTTATTTTCATGGTATATAATTTTTTAAAATTCACTATCTGAACAAAATGCAAATTTTATCGGAGCTGCAATAAGTTTGTCTTTGTAAAATTACCCCTGAAGATGATCTTCGAAAAAAAATGTGCATGAATAAACCAAAAAATGTACGGAACTTTCCTTAATGAATTTTATCTGAACTTCATCAAACTAATCAGACAACCGGAAAGATCAGTCTAAAAATAAATAGACACAATATGTCTAAAGATATTCAATGAAATGCTTGAATGAAGTGTGCTGCCTAAGTATATATATATATATATATATATATAGATATTTGGGCAGAAATCTTTCATTTAAACATGTTTCGTTAAAAACGACCGACAGAAGATTTTTTTCCTTTAATTTTTCCTTTATTCTTATATGTTTCTTTTTTATTGGAAATAAGAAATATAAAAAATTTCTATAATTTTCAACTTTCCAAGAGCTTTCAATTTTTTCTGTTTGACTGTAATGTATTTGTGTGATTCTGTTTTAATGTTAAACACTGACACAAAAAATTACATTAAATTCAAACATTAAAACATGATAACAACACCAGAAAAACAACATCTTTCAAAATGTCCCGTGAAACAAATGAAAACCTTTGGAAAGTCGAGAATTATGAAAAAGTTTTATTTCTTATCTACAAAAAACAGAAAAGAAAAGGAAACATGTAAGAATACTTGAAAAATTAAATTAAAAAATAATAAAATCTTCATTGTCTGTAGTTTTTAACGAAATATGTTATATATATATATATATATATATATATATATATATATATATTTCTGTGTATATTTGTGTGCGTATGGATGTTTGTGTTTGTATACAAATATATATATATATATATATTTTCTGTTTTCTTTTAAGAAAAAACTTTAAACACCGGTCATATTTCCGTAATAAATTTATTTCAGTCAATAATTGTTGTTGCCAACAATCACCGACTTCATCAGACGGAAGGCCCTATTCGACTTGTTTCATGTCGTATTACTACGGAATGAAAGTTCAGTCAAGGCCAGGCGGAGGGGGAGGCAACATAGGATAGCCCACTATAATAAGTATTTCCGTTTCCATTTGTCGGGATATAGTGGGAGGAGAAGTTTAAATTACAAAATATCCGAAATATAATTTCGTTAGAGGGCCATTTCAGCGAGAATATTCCTTGCTTCAAATGCAACGTTGGAAAACAAAAACTTTATTAATTCAAATGTGCCTCAAGATTTTTATACTGGAAGAAACCCCAAAACATTTTCATACACAGGATGTTAAAATAGGGTGGGATTAACAAGTTTTTGAATTTGTCAGCAGGATGTAAAAAAAGGGGGCAAACAGACATGAAGATTCCTGGCTTGATATTAGAAGACTTTACAGTCCATCTGTAAGGGTCACTTTTCCCCTTTCTTCTTCAGCTTCTTTTCTCGCGCTTTTGTGCTTGTGGAACTCCCTCTCATATACCTACTTGATGACGGCTATAAACTCCGAGAATTTAAATACGAGGTCAATTCCCATCTTTTATCCACTTAACTTCAGCCCTTTCCACATCACCCTGTGTATTTTGTTCTTTTTCTTTCTCTCGACCTTCTGTGGTCACTTCTGTGTCTATATAATTCTCTAGCCCTTTCTTTTTCTTCCCCTGTAGCTGGTTCGTCTTTGTCTTCACTCTTTTCTTGTTTTAAACTTTAACTCTCATCAGTAGCGGTACCGCCTTGCTTAGGGTGAAATGATTATAAATATATATATATATATATATATATATATATATATATATATATATATATATATATATATATATATAGGACTTTGTACCATTCTTACGAATAAAGAGCTTTGTAACGAGAGATATTGTACTACTGACGAATTCAGCAAATGCGACGTATAGAAACTGTGAGAATTCAATAAATTTAGGTGGGAATATAAAGCGATATTGTCGTTCATAAAAATGTGATCTGAACTCTTGAAGAACTGTGGTTTAGTGAATTGTTCATAAGAGAGAGGGGGTGGGAGAGAGAGCGGGCTTGAAGTAATAAGCTTTGGATAATTGCCCCAAAAGAGTGATGTGAAATCTTTAGGAAATAGGGTTTGGAAAATCTAATGCTCACAAGGTGAATCTAAATCAAGACTAGATAGAGAAAGTAGAGAGATTCTTACTTGATATTATTGGGGGAATTATTCTATTTTTAGGTGGTTGCATTTTTTAAAAATCCCATAGTTTGGCCATATATTTGTTTAATATAATACTATTTTTTTATAATATAGATATATCGATATTCCTAACCAAGCTATAGCTGATCTTAACATTATTTTATTAATCTTTTTTTCGAGTACATACATGATTAAGGTTCTGGTGAATTTAAGTTCATGAAAATTCTTTCAATAGTTTTTTTAAACGGCTGTTAAACCAAATAATGTTACGCTTTTGTTTCTGGATGCTTTATTCTAAAACTTCTACATATTCAATATTATTATTACCCAATATTTCCTTATTGGTGGAGTTAGTAGATAATATAACTTACACTGATATACGTAAATTATCTAGAATACTATGATTGTGTTTTGATTCTTTGTTGACTTTGGATAGAATGGAAAATGATAGGCAAGGCCAGGACACCTAATAGCTTAAGTGACAGATATAATCTATGTGTAACAGGAAAAAAAAAATTGAAATTTCAATATCAGAATGTACTTCTGAATAAACGTAGATAAATCATTAGTATGTGTCGTCATAGAAATGCCTATATATTTTAACAATAATTTGTTTTTTCTTGAGGAAATAAGGTTTGTATAATTGACCTGAGTGAGTGATGCGAAATCTTGCGGAAATAAGGTTTTGAAAACACAATGCTCACAAGGTGAATCTAAATCAAGACCAGGCAAGGAAAGTAGAGAAATTCTTACTTGATATTCATGAGCAAACTTAAGACAAACATGGTTCTTAATTTAAAAGTATTGTTGCAATCAAAAAAAGATGGGAAAAGATGAAGAACTATAATCGCACAGACTGAGAAAGACAGAGAGAGTGAGAGAGTGAGAGAGAGAGAGAGAGAAGTGGAGGAGAACAGAGGGAGAGGGAGAGAGACCAGGACAGTTTTCAGTGTCTGCTAAGTGGTGACTATCATGGGATTGGCTGTCAGTTTTATTGAAATTGCAAAACGGAAGGAGCAAAAAGGCCTTTAAACTTGTTTCGCGATTTATTTTATGGTTTGCGTGTACGCGGTGAAAGCGTTCTTCAAAAGTTCCCGAGTTCATTTCAAAAGCGACTGTATAAATGCTTGGAAATATTTGCCGTAAATAAACGTCTTTACCAACTTTCATCTAAACGAGAAATCAGATTGGTATCACGAGTCACGCTATAAATGTTCTTTATCTCACCTCTCTGAAATGTTCAATGATCTCTCTTTCTCTCTCTCTCTCTCTCTCTCTCTCTCTCTCTCTCTCATTCTTTTAATATATCTCTCTCATTTGCTCTCCCTCCTCAATTCCCATATTTGCTTTTTTTTATATCGATTTGAAAAATAGTTAATTTATTCTTTCTTTTTTTTTATTTCTTCTTTTTTGTTTGGGTGGGAGGTGGGGAGCGTTTATATTTTTTTTTCGTTATTTTTCTTAGTATTTTTATTTCATTATATTTCTTTCTTTGGGCATTTTTTTGTTTTTGTCTTCCCTTTCCTATCTTTTTTTATTATTTCTGTCCCATATATTTTTTCTTTCTGTCTCTTTTTTCTTCCTTTCTTTCTCGCTATTTCCATTTCTTCTTGTTTAGTATTTATATCATTTTATATTGTTTTAGGAGAGTTTTTTTTAATTTGCTTGAAAAACTGCACGAAAACCGAATGCATGGTCATCAGTAAAAAGGTCAACCCAAAATGCAAAAACCAGGTCGGGGATACCAGAATCAAGCAGGTACAAAAATTTAAATACCTGGGAAGCGTTATAACAGAAGACGGAAAGTGCAACACAGAGATCCGAAGGCGAATTGGCATGGCGAAGGAAGCATTACAGAAGTTGAGTAAAGTATTAAGAAACAGGACAATTTCGCTAGAAATAAAGAAGGGAGTACTGGATTGCTATGTGTTGTCAGTTCTTCAATAAGGCAGTGAATGCTGGACAATACCATGAAAGATGAAGGAAAAACTAGAAGCAACTGAAATGTGGATTCTACAGAAGGATGCTGCGAATATCATGGAGCGAGCATGTGAGCAATGTTGAGGTCTTGGAAATGGTGGAAACAAAAAAGAAATTAATATTGAGCATTATGAAGAGACAGCTGAAGTTCCTGGGACACACAATGAGGAAGGAGGGCTTGGAGAATCTGATACTAAAAGACCAGATAGATGGAAATAGAGACAAGGGAAAGCAACGGGTAACATATTTGAAGGACCTAATCAGTTGGATGACGGAATCGTATAACAGGAGAAGGCGTGCTCAGAGCCATCAGCGATATGGAAACGTGGAAGGCCATAATCGCCTACGTCATGAAGGGAAAGGGCACATAGAAGAAAAAGAAGAAGAAGAAGAAGAAGAAGAAGAAGTATTGCGTATATTAAGTGTATAGGTAGGTGTTTGAAGGCTATCACAGTGTGTGGAGTAAAATAAAAGAGGGCAATGAAAGTGTTGGGTATTACCTATTTATTATCTATTAATATTTCAAGATCAGAATCTCACCTTCAGAATGGCACGAGAGCTTGTTTTCACGTTTGTCATCTCGTGGACCGTGCCTTTCAACGAATGGTCATCCATCGCTGCTACTGCTGTCATTAATTGTAGCGAGTGTGAGTGTGTGCGTGTTTGTACCTGTAAGTGTGTTTGATCATGTATGTGTGTGTGTGTGTTTAAGGTTTATACATGTGTGCGTTGACGGATAGTAGGATTTTACTTTTTCGCTTCTTTGTTGAAGTAATAGTGGACGCCGTTTTACGATCTGATATTTTCTGTCTCCTTTAATTTATGGTTTATAAATGTGCGCGTTGACGCGTTGACCGATAGCATGATTTGGCATTTTTGCATCTGTGTCAGGGTGGTAGTGGGCATCGTTTTACTAGTTGGTGTTATATCTATCTACTTCAATTGGAGGCATGTTTATTGTTACATTTTTTGTCAACTGGTATTCGTTCTCGTGTATTCTCGTGTGTGAGTGTGCGTGAATGTGTCATGTGTGTGTGTTTATGTGTGTATACGTCTTGTATTTTTTTTTTACTTCTGCGTTCATTTTATATATATATATATATATATATATACCTACATACGTTTTTCTGTTATCATTTGTGCGAGTGTGTGTGCGTGTATGTGTAAAGTATGTTGGAATATTATTTGTTTTAATTTATTTATTATTTGTTTCATTCCATTGATATTCTTTTCTTTTACTATATCATTTTTCATTCTTACTTTTCTATCTTACATTATTTATTTTACTCCCATTTTTTCTTGTTTTTATTTCTCTTTATTTATTTTTCCTTATATGATGTGTTTCTTTATGCCTTATTTTATTAGTTCACTAGCTGTATAGCTCGGGTTTAATGAACGCTTTAAAACTAATCCATGGTCCTAGAGCTCAGACTTTTGGACCTTGGCACGAAAGACTAAAAAGCAATAATTGTTTCCAGTTAAAGCGAAACCGTAGACTGAAAGAAAAATGAATGGATGTAAGTCAATTTTTGATTTCCTGGTATCGATATTAAATTTTCTGCACTATTGTCAGAACTGCAACCTTGAAACTTCTTATTATCGTTTCTTATGTCTTTGTCTATGAGTGTATCAAATTTGATTAAAATCGGACCACTCCTTTTATAACTTGATTTTTTAGTTATCGATTTTCGATATTTATCGGGGGTATCTCGACACAAAACCTAGCTAAGAGCACTCGCAGACGCTTATAGTACAAATGTGTAAATTTTCAAGTAAATCGGTTCAGCCGTTTTGGAGTCTATAGGTAACGGACAGACACACACAGACACACAGACAAAGTTCCATTTATAAATAAGTTTAGATATATTTGCTGATCTTAACATCTGTCATAATTTTCTTGATAAACATAATAATACGCTGTACAAATTGTAGAAGTTTACCCAGTTTGACGTACAATGCTTCTGAACTGCTTTCTGTTGTGCGTAGTATTTCAGGAAAACGTCATTTTTCATATATAGGAATTAAACAGTCTAGTCTACCTGAAAGTAAAACACTGCACCTTCTCGGGTTAACTCTCACAACAGATCTCAAATGGAATGACTATATTGTCCATAGAGAGCAAAATCCGCTGCTAAGAAGGTCGGTCCTCTGTACAGGGGCAGGAATTTTCCCGTCTGAAACAATCCTGCACATATACAAATCTACCATCCGACCGTGCATTGAATACTGCTGCCATACCTGGTCGCGTGCCCCTGCTATCCACCTAGGAGTCCTTGACAAAATCTAACGGAGAATCTCTAATATGATCGATCCCGACTTGGCAGCTCGGATACAGTTACTTTCTCACCGACGCATCGTGGCTTCCCTGTGTCATTTCTACAAATACTTTCATGGCTTCTGCTCAGACGAACATAGCTCACTGGTATCCCTATACATGAATTTGCTCGAGTCACAAGATTAGCAACCATTTTACTGTGAAACCAATAAATTGTAAACTCTACTCCAACAGCTTCTTTTCTAGCAGCTCCCGCCTGTGGAATTCCCTCCCGTTTACTTGCTTTCCTGACAGCTACAATCTTCAAGAATTCAAATGTAAAGTCAATAGTCATCTACTATCTCATTAACTTGCTACCTCTCTCTCTTTCTCATGCTTCTTTCTTCGTTCACATCACTCTCATCAGTATTCTCATCGTTTCCTTACCCTCTTCCTGACATCCACCTGTAACCTGTCACTCTTTCTCATAACTTTCCTTCTATATAACTCCCTGCTTAACAGTGGCAGTAAAATGCTTTGCTTGGGGCAACAGGTTTATATATATATATAAAACAACATTACTGACAAAGCGTTCTTATTTTTCAGTAAGGCAAAATTACTTCTATTCCCTTTCCAGTTATAAGATCTGGTTTCTTCTATGATACCTCAGGTGATAAAAAAATCTTATTAACATTCTTTAATTGACAGAATTAATTAGAGAGAGCAGTACTGTATATTATATTACTTAAAGTCATTTGATGGGGGTAAAAATTAAATTTCCACCAAATTTCAGTGATAGCAAAATAAAATTTAATATCGTTACTGAAATGAATGTTAGCTTTATATGCAATATTCTTAAATATACATAAGTGTTTTTGGGGGGGAATTATTCTATTTTTAGGTGGTTGTATTTTTTAAAAATCCCATTTGTTATATAGTTTGGCCATGTATTTGTTTAATATAATACTATTTTGTTAGAATATAGATATATCGATGTTCCTAACCAAGCTATAGCTGATCTTAACATTATTATATTAATCTTTTTTAGAGTCAGTCAGTTAAGTGCCATGCGCGATACACGCTTGGGCGATCATATCTCCAAAGAGACATGACTGACTGGTCAGAAGATTATCCCGCAGTAGGTTACCATTGCTTTCTGCGGTAGACTGGTTGCCGACCAAGGCTATAGAATCCAATCT
The DNA here is from genome assembly GCA_037127315.1 of Ascarosepion bandense. Classification (NCBI taxonomy): domain Eukaryota; kingdom Metazoa; phylum Mollusca; class Cephalopoda; order Sepiida; family Sepiidae; genus Ascarosepion; species Ascarosepion bandense. The sequence continues at coordinate 2,604,509 of JBBBDQ010001244.1, read as the reverse complement.
GTCCTGTTATTTGACTCATAGGTAAAGGGAAAAGAAATCTATTATATTATTATGTAGTAATTATTGGGGGATCGGTTTTCTATTGTTATGAAGTAATAAACTGATCCCCCACCTTATGACCAATGTAAGCCTTAATCATTATTCCAACTATTATATTCAGTCAGTCAGTTAAGTGCCATATGTGATACACGCTTGGGCAATCATATCTCCAAAGAGACATGACTGACTGGGCAGAAGATTATCCCGCAGTAGGTTGCCATTGCTTTCTGCAGTAGACTGGTTGCCGACCAAGGCTATAGAACCCAATCTCTCCTGTTATTTAACCCATAACTCAAGGGAAGAGACGGATTAATACCTTAATGCAAGGAATTCAACTGGAATTCGAACTCGGTTCCCCGATTTCTCGTTCCGAGTCGATATCTACTGCGCCACAAGGCACATCCTTTTTTCGAGTATATACATGATTAAGATTCTGGTGAATTTAAGTTCATGAAAATTCTTTCAATATTTTTTTTGAGCGGCTGTTAAACCAAATAATGTTACGCTTTTGGTTCTGGATGATTTATTCTAAAACTCCTATATATTCAATGTTATTATTATACAATATTTCCTTTATTGGTGGATTTAGTAGATAATATAACTTACACTGATATACGTAAATTATCTAGTATACTATGATTGTCTTTCGATTCTTTGTTGACTTTGGATAGAATGGAAACTGATAGGCAAGGCCAGAACTCCTAATAGCTTAAGAAACAGATATAATCCATGTGTAACAGAAAAACAATTTAAATTTTGAAATTTTAATATCAGAATGTACTTTTGAATGAACGTAGAGAGATCATTAGTATGTGTCGTCATAGAAATGCATTTCAATTAGTAATAATTTTTGCTCTTTCATTCAATAATTCATTTTTGGGTGGAACATAATCCCTAACGTTTCTTCCTGGCACGGTTTACGTATCACCGTTGTAAGGTTTGGCTGTTTTCACTATACTTCAGGATATGTCTGGGTCTTTTCCATATTTTAATTCCAATTTCCACATGTGGCTAGCAAATTTTGTACACTTCTTTAAGTTTTCTATTTTGAATGCAGACTTGTGATTGAACCACCTGGTCAAAATAAAATATATTTGGGATCAACCAAATGCACCTTTAAGACCAGGTGGTTCTAATGAACTATTGAATGAAAGAACAAAAATTATGACTAAGTGAAAACATACTAAAATATACCTATTAGGTTCATACAACAATGGATGAAAACGTTATAATTTCATGTAATTTTAAAAATTGCGCATTCAAAAACTTCCCGTCACGCAAGCGTTCAAAAAGATCACGTGAGCGTTCTTTAAAAAAAACGGTAAACGTTAAAATCAGTTATTGAAAATCGCCTGAAGACACCACATGTTCGAAACTTAGGTGGCGTAATAACTCGTTAAAAAATTCCAGAATATTCAAAAGTTCTACAATATAATTTTATTAAAGACTTTTTAATACAAATGTGCACTGGTTTAATTTTATTATTATTATTATGCTGAAACATACCTATTCCTCAGATAATGAACTCTCACTTCTATATTAATACAATTTAAAAGTTTACAAGTTAACTCGAGAAGTTCTTGGGAAGTTCATAGGAGTTGTTAGAAGTTCTTTAGAGTTCTAATGGAGTTCAGTAAAACTACTAGGCAGTTGATATTAGTCGGCAGTTAGCCGAATACTAGGGATCAACTTATAGTGGAAGATTACCAAGTTCCTCTCATTTTGGGTGCGTTAAGTCGATTAGAAATCGACATAGCACGATAATAAATTTTCAGTGCGAAAACTGCTCCACAACAATCATGACCAAAATTAGACAATCAACACACACACACACACACACACACACACACACACACACACACAGAGAGAGAGAGAGACATACATATATATATATATATATATATAAATAAACACAAATTTTCAGTGCAAAAAATGCTCCACAACAATCATGACCAAAATTAGACAATCAACACACACACACACACACACACACACACACACACACACACACACACACACAGAGAGAGAGAGAGACATATATATATATATATATATATATATATAAACACAAATTTTCAGTGCGAAAACTGCTCCACAACAATCATGACCAAAATTAGACAATCAACACACACACACACACACACACAGAGAGAGAGAGAGAGACATATATATATATATATATATATATATATATATAAACACAAATTTTCAGTGCGAAAACTGCTCCACAACAATCATGACCAAAATTAAACAATCAACACACACACACACACACACACACACACACACACACACACACACACACACACAGAGAGACATATATATATATATATATATATATATATATATATATATATTGACTGATGCTGACATCCTACACGGCTTCACATAAAAATATCCCCCCCCCTAGCGAATACTGGAAACATTGATAACAACTACTGGTTTTGAGAAACTTATTTTCAAAGAAAATTGTTTTAAGAGAAAGATTTTGTCAGTTTTAACTGAGAGCATTACTGGTTGCTCAGTGAATGAATACCAAATGCTTTATTGTAGGAAATGGCTAAAATTGCCTTTACTATTATGAACCAAATGTTTTGACCCCCCTAAATGGGTTTAATAATTAGTAAGTTTCATAACATCTTTTGTTATTTATATTATGTACAATGTTGTCTTCATTTTTGTTGTTATTTCCACGGCGTTTCGGTCGATGTACGCCTCGACTTGCTTCATTTGGATGGAATTTTGAACTGAACACTTTATTTTGCTTACTGGAGTAGATTGTTCTTGTTCAAAGAGTCATATCACTTTCAGATGTCTTCGTTATCTCTATTTAACTCAGCTTTTTAAGATTTTTGTTCACCAATGCTTTAGCTAGGTATTGAACTCACAATTCTTTGGGTGCATAGATTAAACCGACTCTTTTATCCACTGGACCTTGTATCAGGGCCTACGTGATGTTTTTACAAATCATTTTTTTATTTTTTATAATCATATTGCCTCAAGCAAGGCATTTTACTACCTATATTTTGCAGGGGGTTACATAGGAGGAAAATTAATATAAAGAATGACAGGTTATAGAGGGTGTCAGGAAGTGTGTAAGAGAAGGATGAGAATACTGATGAGAATGGAGTGGACGAAAAAGGGAGCATGCGAGAGATGATGCAGGTTAACAAGATAGGAGATGACTATTGACTTCACATTTAAATTTCTGGAGATTGTAACTGTCCGGAAAGCAAGTAAATGGAAGGGAATTCCACAGGCCGGAAGTGCAAGAAAATAAGGCAATTACTGGATATATTTATCTAAAAAAAAAATAAAATACTGAAATATATATGGGATAAAGAATAAATAAATCATTGCTTCCAATTAACAATTGATTTTTTTTATAATCATATCGCCCCAAGCAAGGCATTTTACTGCCACTGTTTTGCAGGGGGTTACATAGGAGGAAAGTTATGAGAAAGAGTGACAGGTTATAGGGGGTGTCAGGAAGTGGGTAAGAAAAGAATGCGAATACTGATGAGAGTAGAGTGGGCGGAGCAGAGAGCATGAGAGAGAGGTTGCAGGTTAGCGTGATATGAGATGACTATTGCTTTTACATTCAAATTCTTGGAGACTATAGCTGTCGGGAAAGCAAGTAAATGGAAGGGAATCTTACAGGCGGGAAGTGCGAGAAAAGAAGCTACTGGAGTAGATTTTTCATTTACAATTTATTGGTTTCGCAGTAAAATGGTAGAACCTAGTTGGTAATCTTTGCAATTTTCTTCGTGTAAATATTGCATATTTTCCAGTGTATATTCCGTCCCACTCTATCAGGGTGAGATTTATATTCAGTCGGTGCTGACACTGTGCAACTCTATACAAGATGTTCAATTGTTTCTAGATATTTATCATATGATATCTACTTAGATTCAACCCAATTTGTACGGTATGTATACTTGGTAATGTTTAGTTAGTAAACATTGGTCTTGTGCAGCAATTATAATAACAATTACTATATTATTTTCCCGTCATATCCAGACATGAGAACTACAACAAGAAGAAAAATCCACGTCAATCTTCAAAAGTTCACATTTAATTATTCGTTGCATTTCTATCTCTGAACATAATGAAATTATTGCCTCGGTTATCTTGTGAGTTTTCTCAACGGAGAAGCAAGATATAACTAATCCGTTATGGATTAAGATGATAAGAGCGTAGCTGAAGGAAATAATTGTGTTTTATCACGAGCAAAAGTCATATAAATGAACTTTTAGTATATATATATATATATATATATATATATATATATATATATATATATATAAACGTGCTTATATATGGTTATACTCGTCTCGAAAACCTTCTTTGAAAACTTTCGAAAGAAGGAAAAAATAGTTTTAAAAATAAAAAAAAAAGAGCTTAGAACATGAAAGATTGTCAAGAGTGTTCGGAGAGAAATCCGCACGAAGCCCAAAGAAAAAAAAACCAACACGAGTAACCATCTAACAGAAACCACTCAATACAAAGGTAGAGCGAATTTAATAGAACCTAATGAGCCAGACGAACCTACCTAGGTTTCACCTAAACGGATCGTCAGGAAAAGCTGGTTAAAGAGGTAAAGAAAAAAACGACATATAAAAAGATAACTAAGACAACCCCACGTGACCAGGAAATCAAAGAAACTACATAACACAAGAAAGGGGGGGTTTACAATTTTATTACTTTTAATTTTAATCTTTAATTTCCAGGGTGAGGGGTAAAAGACAAAGACAAAAAGATACTATACCACGATAAATGGGTCTAATCTAATAGCCAGAGCTTCCTATGCCTACATTTATTCAGGATTTCCGTCTTAGAATTCAGTAACTTTGTCGGTTGCTTTTACAAAGCTATATATATATATATATATATATATATATATATATATATATATATATATACAAAAGGCAATCTGTGAGTCTGTGTGTTACTGTTCCCTATGCACGCCTACATTTTTTAAGCTACGCCATTCAAACTTTCTGGGTTCACATATCTACAGAGAAACCAGGTCGACACATATTTATTGAGTTTAACTTCTGCAATTTTCCCTTTTGCACTTTTTGGACATTGGAGCCAAGTGTTTACATTTGCTCCGTAAAACATCTAACATCTAAGATAATTGCTAAATTACGTCACCGAAATCAAATCACACGTGTCAAACACGGCTAAAAAAAATGAGCTTTTATATTTAATTTTTAATCCGACGTTTTAAAAATTCATTTGGACAACAAAATAATGTGAATATTTTCCCCATAATTTTCAGACAAAAGAAATATTTAAAATGTGTTTTTCAAACAAAAACAAAATATGTAAAAAAATGCCAATGGTTAATTTAATCATTTAAGTCTTTTTTTTTTCAGATTTAATATTTCATATTTCAGAAAATAAAGTTAACAAAATAAAGCTTTGTTTTCGCTAAATATTTCATGCAGGAAATCAACTGTCTGTAATTCGTGTGGCGTTAATTTAATTTTTCCTCTAAAATTAAATGTTTACATTTTTAAATATTTTTCGAAATTTTTTGAACTGAGAGCGTAAAGGTTTTTATATTTCTAATTTCAGTAAAACAAATAAATAATTTTTATTTTTATGTTAAATTCATTTAGTCAACAAAAAATGTAAATATTTTCTTACGTAATTTTGAAACAGAAACAAACGCAATGATGCTTACAATGTCACACAAAACATCAAATCACGTTTACGCAAAACAATAGAAAAAAGATTTTTTAATGGAATTTTTTAACAATTTTGAAACATGTTTTATAACGTTATTCTTTTTAAGTTTTAAAGGAATTTATCCATTTAATGTTATAAACATCATTGCATAACGAGATCTTTTCACATGCCTCCTAAAAAAAGAGCTCGGTTACAGCGTATGACCGCTAAAGCTGCGGCAGTCAGTGCAACAAAGGCAATTGCTGCATTCAGTACCAATGTGGTGGCGGCGATTGCAAGCGCTCGGGAATCGCAACACACTGCATTAATCATCCAATTAAAAAATGTTCTGAATTGCATGGGCTACGCCGCGCTATGATGCTAGTATATATATATATATATATATAGTGAAATCTATGACAAAGTGGAAAAGGTTTCATGTGACGTGTTTCTTATTTTCGGACTGTATTAGACTGAAGTGATGTTTAAGTTGGTGTGACTACACAGAAGCAGTTTCTTCAGGTGCCGTGTCCCTTCAAGACGTAGGCGATCATGGATTTCTACTTGGTATTGTCTCTCGTCTCTATCAATAATATTTCTCTTGGTATCTCTTCTACGACCCGCTCCGCCAACCGTTTGCTCAGACTTAACAAGTATGTCTCTCGCTGCTTTCCCCTGTCTCTTCTTTCATTTATCCGGCTTGTGAGTATCAAGTTCTCCAGGCCTACCTTCCTCATTACGTTTCCCAGGAACTTCATTTGTCTCTTACTGATATTTATTATCAGTTTTCTTCTAATTTGCATCTTTTCCAACACCTCATCGTTACGCACATGCTTCGTTTATGGTATCCTCAGCATCCATCTGTAAAACCACATTTCTTCTGCCTCAAGCCTCTCCTTCATCTTTTAGGAAATCGTCCAGAATTCACTTCCATACAGAAGGACAGATATCACATAGCAATTTAGTACTCTTTTCTTTGTTTCTAATGAGATTTTTCTGTCTTTCAGTCTTTGGTTTGCTTCTGAAATGCGTCTTTGGCCATGCCAATGCGTCATTAGGTCTCCGTGACGCATTTTCCATCCTCTGTCAAAACATTTCCCAGGTATTTGAATTTGTCAACTTGTTTTATTTTATATTCCCTAACTTGCAGTTAGCATATTGGTTCCCTCCTCTTGCTGATGATACATTCAGAGTGGAAACGGTGAAATTTAAATTTTATTTCGTTTTCCTTAATATATAACAAATTGTATATTGTTTTCTCATCTAAATATATGCATATATACACATAAATATCCTGACTAGTGAACAGAAATTGAACAGTATTGTGTGTGTGTTTATGTGTTCGTTTACTTTAATATTTTCCTTTTCGATAAATTATTATTTTTTTCGATTGTTTCAGGCACAAATCTTTTACTGAAACGGCAATAGATCTCCAGACTTCTAGATTAAATTTTCACTTAATATTACAATGCAATTATAAAGTCGTAAATAATATTGCATCTTATTCTTGGATTGCATCCGTACAAAACATTACTTCATATGCATATTTAACACTTTATTTATGCACTCGACAAGTCTAGTCTGATGATAAATGTGCTTTCATATCAAAGATTATCGATTTGAAACCTCACAAGGTCCCTATGGAATGCGTTCTGTGAAATTTAAAAATGTATCATGACAGTTAATATTTATATAATTAAGTATATATTCAGGTTCAATAAATTTGATTCTGTTCATTATCATATATATGTATTTCCTATAAAATTCATGATCTGTTCAATGAATTTCTAAACAAATCACACACACACACACCTGCACGCATATATATATATATATATATATATATATATATATATGCAAACTTATCACTATACTCGTTTCGAAAAACCCTCCGCGTATATATGCGGAAGGAAAAAATGGTTGTAAAAAAAGAAAGAGCTAAGACCATGAACATCAGCCAAAGCGATTTGGACCGAGCCAGAACGTAGCCCAAAGAAAAAACCCGAGACGAGTAATCAATAACAAAAAGCGCTGAATCCGTAACCAGAGCAGAATAGGTAAATTAACCGAGTGAGCCAACAAATCTACCAAGTTTTCACCTAAACGGATCTTCAGGGAAGGTTGGATAACCTTCTCTGAAGATCCATTTAGGTGAAACCTTGGTAGGTTTGTTGGCTCACTAGATTAATTTACTTATATATATATATATATATATATATATATATATATATATATATATACACTGAAGTTCAAAGTTTGCGTTTAACCCCTGGTATTTTTTTTAATTGGCACCAAAGTGAGCTGCTTTGTACTTTTAAGAGGAAATTATTATACATTGTAAAAATCTCTGAGTTGTCATATTTTTATTCGAAACATTTATATAAAAATCAGATATAAAAATATTATTCTTTAGTTTTCATGACTGCAGCACATATGTTTTTCATTCATTGCAAATATTTCTCAAAGTATAAGTTTGAAAATTAAATCCATTTTTTCAATGTCTCCGACATCTTTTTTCACTTTTTTCACAATTCTGTTAAGTTTGTCACATGTTAATTCCGGGGGTATCTTGAGTCTTTGAACTATATCTGTATAACCTTATCGAAATTCGAACAACAACGCAGGGGGTTACAAAATGCAACAAAAAATGTATGGAGTATGCAACATAATAACAGAAGGAAAACACTTCCAGTTCGAAAACGCAACTACATTCGAAATAAAATCGGATCTGAGCTGCAACTTGAAAAATGTAATTTACGCTCTAAAATGCCACAAATGTGCAAAGATATACGTGGGAGCAACACTATGCTTGAATAATAGAATATCCATTCATAAAAGCAATATAAGATTATAACATAACAGGAAATTATATGTCTCCCAACATTTGCATGAATGCAGTGGGGGTAAATTCAAAGGAATACCTATTTACCAAAATACAAACTATGACACACTAATAATGCAGGAAAAAAATTCATAAAAAAATATAAGCCTCCCCTCAACAAAACGACATGAAAAAAACACACACCGAAAAACACACAGGCTTACACATAAATACACAAACATACACACACATACATAAACACACGCATACATAGACACACACCAAATTCAAATGGTAACCCTAAAGAATAAAAAAGGAGCAGATGACCCATAAAAAACAATTCTAACACATGATGACTAAACACAAACAAACACACACACACACACACACACACACACACACACACACCAAATTCTAAATATCGTCAAAACAATAAAAACAACCAGCTGGCCGATGAAGAGAATTGTAGATAACGAAGTCGTCTAGAAGATAATATTAACGTACTAATGAGGGAACCCCAAACCAAAGTCATTTAATATTGGATAATGTACGATTCATTCATCGATGAATTAATTTATTTGCTTATCTGTTTGTCCATTTATACACGTGCTGATGTGAGAAAACACAGACAATTCAACCTGCCAACATTTGATTTATTTTGTCTTATTTTTTTATTGATTTGACTTATTTTTTTTATTTTCCTACTTTCTTACCTATTTATAAACAACAACTTGGCTCTCAGAAACAAAAGAAAATCCATACGTAAAGCCACAAGTTTATTCGCCTGAAGAGAGTCAGTCTTAGACTCGAAACACGTGTAGCGTCAAAAATATCATTATGGACACTTAAAGTATCAAAACATGTATAATAACAGCAACAATAAATATACATTTTAAACAAAATGTTCACAGCCTGTCACAGTTTTTATTCTATACCAGTTTCTCTCGTTGGAACAACCCCTATTTCTTTTACT
>JBBBDQ010001244.1:2437500-2592500 GCA_037127315.1 Ascarosepion bandense | reverse complement strand
ATATTATATTGTTTCGCAAGTATTAATCGTTTGAAGGACATCCGTTTGTTTTGCTCTGCTCTTGCACGCGGGGTAGATTTGTCTGCATGGTTTATTGATTATTTTTCTGCTATGCTTTTTTATTTGAACCATCTGCACTGATTTTCCCTGTGTTTTTCTTTAATATATTCTGGTTAGGGCATTGGAAGTCTTTATGTATATGTTTAAAGTATATGTTATCTCGTTTCATTTTTAAATTTTTGTTGTATGGTTGGTTGAACCACATAATGTTTCTATTTCAGTTGGCTTTTATGTGCTTCCTGGTTTAATTATTAATTTTGCCAAAATCTAATTATCTTTTTTCATACTCTTTCTTGGCTACCTTGAAGACAGTTTCGCGAAAATAATTGTCAGTTTGGTTGTGGTTAATTAGTAGTACATTCTGCTTAGTTACTGATGGTGGGTGGTTGGAAAATGTGTGTATGAAATGTGGTGTGCCGTTACTTTTTCGAGATGGTTGATATGCACTCGTGAGAATAATAAAACAGACCTTCCTCTCATAAGGTACCATCGACCAGCATATATAAAATGTTGAGCCAAAACACAACGCACATAGAAAGAAGGTCGGGTTTGATCATGAAACAGTCTGTCAATGCCGGGTAAAAAAGCAATCGAAGTCTAACCGTACTGCTGAGCTGTGATACAGCGGAACATATCTGTCTGCGGATGACTATTTACGCTCTCACACTCTGGAAGAATGGTAGTATTTGAAAAACAGTAGCTACTCTAGCATATCTTCTTCTTCTTCTTCTTCTATGTGCCCTGTCCCTTCAGGACGTAGTCGATCATGGCTCTCCACGTCTCCATATCCCTTGTGACTCTTAGTATGTTTGCTCCTGTTGCTCCTGGCAACTCCCGTTCCGTCATCCACCTGAACAGTACCTGCAAATATGTTATCCGCTGCCTTCCTCTGTCTCTCCTTCCTTCTATCTGTCCAGTCAGTATCAGGTTCTCCAGGCTCTCCTTCCTCATTGCATGTCCCAGGAACTTCAGTTGTCTCTTCCTGATGCTCAGCATCAATTTCCTTTTTGTTGCCATTATTTCTAACACCTCGTCGTTGCTTGTATGCTCAGTCCACGATATCCGTAGCATCCTTCTGTAGAACCACATTTCGGCCGCTTCCAGTTTTGTCCTCATTTTCGATGATATTGTCCAGCATTCACAGCCGTATTGAAGAACTGACATCACGTAGCAGTCTAGAACTCTTTTCTTCGTTTCTATTGAGATTTTCCTGTGTGTTAGTATTTTGCTCATCTTCTGGAACGTGTCCTTTGCCATGACAACGCGCCTTCGGATCTCCGTGTCGCACTTTCCATCTCCTGTTAGAACACTTCCTAGGTACTTAAATTCTTGTACTTGTTTGATTCTGTTATTCTCCACCTGTAATTGGCATTTTGGATTGTATCTTTTGCTGATGACCATGCACTCAGTTTTCTTAAAGTTTATTTGTAGTCCCTTCTTGTCACTCTCCACTGCTACTTTCTGTATGAGGTCTTGTAGTTTCCTTTCCGTGTCCGCAATCAGCACTGTATCGTCCGCATATCTTATGTTGTTCAGGTTGTGGCCTCCAATAACAAATCCTGGCGTGTCATCTAGGGTCCTCAAAATATTCTCGCTGTATAGGTTGAACAAATCCGGTGAAAAGACACATCCTTGTTTTACGCCTTTTTCTATCTTTGTGTATCTACTGAGGTCGTTACCTGTCCGTATGCAGGCCGTTTGCTGCCAGTAGAGATTCTTGATTATTCTTATGTCTTTGCCGAAAATGTCGAGATTGCCCAGCATCTCCATCAATTCTTTGTGTCGTATTTTGTCGAATGCCTTCGCGTAATCAATGAAGCACAGGTACAAGTCTTTCTTCATTTGCAATGCCCTTTCAGAGAACATCCTAATCATGAATATGGCGTTCCTTGTTCCAGTGTCCTTGACGAACCTGCACTGTTCCTGTCCTATCTCTGGCCTGATTCTGCTTCTCGCTCTATTCATCAGGATTCTGATAATCAGTTTTGTAATGTGACTCATTAAGCTGATAATTCTGTGTAGTTCGCACTCGTTTGCACCAGGTTTCTTCGGCAGCGTTATAAATATCGACTTGCATAGGTCATCTGGTATTATTCCGCTGTTATAAATTTCGTTTATTATGTCGGTAATCTTTTCTATGCCATATTCTTCTAAGGCTGTCAGCAGCTCTATCACTAGGCCATCTGGTCCAGGTGCTTTGTTTCTGTTCATTTTGGCCATTGCAGCTTCCACTTCGGATTTTAGTATTTCCGGTCCATCCATCTCCTTGTGTATTCTCGGTTGTTCTCTCTTGTCGCAAAAAAGATCCTTTATATATTCTTCCCATCGCTGGAGTATTTCCTCTTTCTCTAATATGATTGTCCCTTCCTTGGATTTTATGCATCTTGTTGAGGAGCAGGTTTTTTGTCCTGTCAGTTCTCTCTCTACGCATCGTTAATTCAGTAATGAATTAGAACACTCTCAGTTAATGGGCGTGTATAATGATAATATACACGCTAAAAGTCTGCCTCCTTCTACCATAGCTCAGAGGTAGAGATGCCGACTGACGCCAATTTGGCCGTGCTTCAATCCTGGGTAAAAAGCAATCGGATGTCTAACGTACTGATAAGCTGTGGTACAGCGAAACAGATCTGTCTGCGGATGACTATATATATATATATTTTTTTTTATAAGCGTTTCACCCCGAGCAAGGCATGTCACTGCCACTACTGTGCAGGGGCCTACGTAGAGTGGAGAAAGGCTGATTAAATATAGGAAATGACGGAGGGTGGGTGATAGGCGGGTAAGGATACCGAGAATGAGGGTTGGGTAGATGAGAGTGTTGTGAGAATAATTGGGAGTTAGTGTGATAGGAAGTGTCTATTGACCCTACATATATATATATATATATATATGTGTGTGTGTGTGTGTGTAAAATAGACTAAGTTTCAACCTTACCATTATCATCAGAAGTCTCTGAGCTGATTTAATCGTCGGCTGAGAGTACATGACGACAGAAAAATTTATCTGTTATTCTTCTTTCTTGTGATTTTTTTTTAACACTCATGTCTTGCCTTTTTGCTTCAATTTTTCTGTGTAGATGGTGTAATCCCATAGAATGGTGACATCTTCTATTTCTGTGAGCGGTGCTTGGTGATGTTCATACCAGTGTTTGTTTGCAGATTTTTCATAGTGGTTGCACATTATTATTATTATTATTATTATTATTATTATTATTATTATTAGGTTAGAACATTTGAAAAACTGCAAACTATTACAAAATTATACATTTTCTTTTGACATTGAAAGAACAATGTCTCATCTGGTAGTTAGCAATGGTATTAATAAATGATTGCATTAAAAATGGTTTTTGATTATATGAAAACAACATTTCCCTTTATTTGTGTTTTTTTCTTTGTGTGCGAGGTAAAACGATATTAAAAAAATGGAAAATTCTTAAACAAGTTAGAACCTCTAGATCGGTGAGCGAACCATGTTTTCCTCAATCTGCAAGAGACAATGAAAATATGGGGAATGTGACATATTACTAAATCAAAGGCATTAAACTACAGTAAATTGTAAACATTTTTTAATTGTTCCACCCCCAAGCAAGGCGGTAACGACACTGATGCACAAGGGACTACATAATAGTAAAAGATTAGATAAGAGGGGAGTAAGGAGAAAGACGAACCAGTTACAGAGGCTGTCCGAGAAAGGAGCAAGAGAAGGATGGGGATACAGGTGTATGACATTTGCAAAGGTAGAGAGAAGCAAAAAGATATACATGTAGAAAGCGACTGAAGTCAAGTGGATAAGAAATGGGTATTGACATTCCATTTAAATTCCTGAAGGTTGTAGCAGTCAAGAAAGCAAAAATATGGAAGGGAGTTCCAAAGGCAGAAAGTGCGAGAAAAGAAACTGATGGAGTAGAATTGTCGGCTGCATTTGGTTGATCTAACTGTGAATGAGTGAGACTTAGTTGCCACTCTGGTTTCACGAGTAAACTCATATGGCAGTCGCACCAATGACTAAAGTTCATCGGGACAGTAACCATGAAAATATTTATAGAACAGACAGAGGGAAGCCACATTCTCTTGGTGAGAAAGTGGCTGGAGTCGAGCCGCCAAGTCGGTATCTATCACATTAGTGATTCTTCTTTTGGAGCCTGTCGAAAACACTGATATGAACAGCGGGGCGCCTGTTCATATATGACAGCATTATTCCATGCACGGACGGATAGTTGATTTGTATATGTGCAAGATGGATTCAGGCGGAAAAAAATCTCCTGGTCCGACACAGTGACCCAACCTTCCTAGAAGTGGATTTAGAATTGACTCTATGTAATGGTCCCACTTGAGATCGGAAGATAGGGTAACGCGGAAGAGGCGGAGTGTATTTTTCTCAGGGAGACTCGCTTGGTCTATCCTTATGGGAGGCATGAGAGGTTGCCAGTGATGATTGACAGACAGCAGATTTCTCTGAAATTTACAAGCCACTTCTTACCCCAGTCCACCACTGAGGATAGATCCTTCTCAAGATCAACAGCGAGGTTATGTTTGTCCGCCTCGCCGGATTTCTTACTGATGCGTAAGTAAATTGTGGTATCATCTGCGTAGATGGCTACTTGGGATTTGATCATGTCTGGAAAATCATTTATGAAAATAAGGAAGAACGTCTGATCTAGTATCCCTGTCCCTGAAAGACACCAGCGTTTGTACGGCAGGATGTGGAGGTCTGCCCATTCATTATGCGGTTAGATAAAGAATTAACATTACAACCCTGCTAATATTACTAAATCTAAGGTATGAATCTAGAGCAATAGTAAATATTTTATAGTATTAACGCTACTCTCTTGATGATTTTCTACAACTATATAATCTGTTTTCTTATGTTTTCTTACACTAGCAGTGTAGGCCGGCGTTGCTCGGGTGTAATGAAAGCTCTAAATCTAATCCATGGTCCTGGAGCTCAGACAATTTGGAATTGGCACGAAAGACTAAAACGCAATAGTTGTTTCCAGTTAAAGCAAAACGGTAGACTGAAAGAAGAATGAATGGATGTATGTCAAATTTTGATTTCCTGGTATCGATATCAAATTTTCTGCACTATTGTAAGAACTGCAACCTTGAAACTTCTGAATATCGTTTATTAAGTCTTTGTCTATGAGTGCATCAAATTTGATTAAAATCGGACCATTCCTTCTATAACCCGATATTTTCGATTATCGATTTTCGATATTTATCGGGGGTACCTCAACACAAATCCTAGCCAAGAACACTCGCAGACGCGTATAGTACAACTGTGTAAATTTTCAAGAAAATCGATTCAGCCGTTTCAGTGTCTATAGGTAACGGACACACACACAAAGTTCCATTTATAAATAAGATTAGATAGATTAGATCTATATTCCATTACAATTTGTGATCTATATGTTGCTTTAAGTAGTTCCATGGAACTCGATAATTACTGGTTAGTCATGTATTAGCTTATTGTATTTATTATTTTATTTTTACGAATTTTATTTTACTTTTATTTTTTTTGTTATATATTTCATATTTATTATTAATATCTTATTTCTATTTATTTCAAGTTTATTTTATGTTTATTTATTTTAATTTATTAAGTCTAATAAATTTACAAAGTTTTAATATTTATTTTACGTTTCATAAATAATATTTCTGTTTGCTCATGAGATTTAATTATTTTATTTTTAAAATGCCAAAAATTTGAGCCGCAATATTTAGTTAAATCCGCTGCTAAGAAGGGCGGTTCTCTGTTTAGGGCCTGGAGGTTTTTCCCGTTTGAGTCCATCCTGTACATATATAAATCTACCATCCTCCCGTATATCGAATACTTCTACCACATCTGGTTGAGTGCTCGGGGTTCTTGATAAAATCCAACGGAGAATCTGTAATGTGATCGATCTCGAATTGGCAGCTCGGCTGCAGTTTCTCTCTTGCCAGCGTGACGTGGCTTCCCTGTGTCTCTTTTTTTTTCTTTTTTTTTAATCATTTCACCCCGAGCAAGGCGGAAACGCCACTGATGTGCAGGAGGCTACATAAATGCAAAAAGATTAATTAGAAAAGAGTGAGGAGAACAAACTAGTTAGAAAGGAACAATAGAAAGATGAGAAAGCAGGTGCGATGACAGATACATAGGTGTAGAGAAAGGGAAGGTTATACAGGGGTGGAGAGAGAGCTAGAGTCCAGTGGTTAGTAGATGAGTATTGACTTTGCATTTAAATTTCTGGAGGTTATAGCCGTCAGGAAAGCAAGAATACGGGAGCGAGTTCCACAGGCGGGAAGTGCGAGAGAAGAAGCTGCAGGAGTAGAATTGTCGTCTGCATTTGGCTAAACTGACTGTGAATGGGTAGGACCCAGTTGCCAATCTGGTTGCACCAGTAAACACATGTTGAGGAGGCATCAGTGACTTAAGTTCGTCTGAGCAGAGACCATGAAAGTATTTATAGAACATAGAAAGGGAGGCCACATTTCGACGATGGGGAAGTGGCTGTAGTCGAGATATACTTTCACGACTTCTGTTCCAATGAACTTAGCTCCCTGTGCCCACTATGCATAAATTTACTCGAGCTAATAGACTAGCAATTAGGCCACACCCTTTTACAGTGAAACCGATAAAATGTAATAGCAATTTCCACTTTAATTGCTTTCTTTCTCGCACCTGTAGAATTCCCTTCCATATACTTACTTCCCAGACAGCTAGAATCTCCAAAAATTTAAATGGAAGGTCAATAGTTATCTCCTATCTCACTGACTCGCATTCTTTCTCATGATCTTTTTCCATCCACTCCTCCCATCTCACCAGTCTTCTCATCCTTCTATAAACCACTTCCTGACACTCCCTATAACCTGCCCCTCTTTCTCATCGCTTTCCCCTTTTGTAAACCCCTGCACACCAGTGGCAGTAAAACTGACTTGCTTGGAGTGAAATTATTAAGAAAAAATTATCCATTTTCTTCCCCAGTGATAAAAAAATTCTCTCTTTTATCCGTTTCCACTGGCTCTTCCCTCTCTACTTACACACTCTTATTTTGATCTTCACTTCTTATTTCTGCTGTATCTTTCCTTTCCCTCTTTTTTTTCTTGATTTCTCATCTTATGTTTCTCTCTTTTCGTCTCTCTTTGTTTTTTTGAATGTTCTTTGAAAAATATTCCTCGAAAGAGGCAAAAAGATATTAAAAAACAAAGAGACCAATGTCTCATCAAATAGTTAGCAATGATGGGTATAAATGTGTGTTTTTAAAAAAAAATATTTTTTTTGATTATATGTAAAGAACACTTCCCTTTATCCTTTGAAAAAAAAATACATGAACGAGGCAAAAAGATAAAGAGATGTGTTGTTTACATATAATCAAAACAACATATTTTTTTGAAAAACAAACAATTATTACCATCATTGATAATTACCTACTGAGAAATTGTTCTTTCAGTGTCGAAACAAAATATACAATTTTGTAGTATTTTGATGTTTTTTACATGATCTAACGCAATAATTAACAATAAATATTCATTGCCCATTTATTTACATTCAGCACTGTTTAAATTAATGCTTTGAACGTTGATTTGTGTTTTTCGTTCCTTTTCATCTGAATATATCATTCAGTAAAATCAATTAGAACACTCTGGCTATTGGGCGCGTATAATGATAATATAAGCGCTAAAAAGTCTGCCTTCTTCCACCGAACGCTCATAGCCCAGAGGTAGAATAACCGACTGACGCCAATCTTGGTCGGGTTTCAATCCTGAGTTAAAAAGCAATCGAAGTCTAATCGTACTGATGAGCTGTGATACGGCGAAACAGATTTGTCTGCGGATGACTATAGGTGATGTTTTTCACTGAGAAGACTTAGGTTAAAAAATGTATATGCATTATGTATTTCATAACTTCTATCTTTCTTTTTCCCCATCCTGTGTAATTAAATAATTAAGTTAATTATTCGCGAACGAGATAAGCGATTTAGTTAAATTTAAAGTTTAGAAAGACAGAACCAGTTCGAAACAACTAAATTTCAATGCAAGCAATTCAAACAAGAATCCGCTATATTTTTGGTCCCCTTTTGACGTATAGTCTTCAGCCACATTTCCACAACCATAAAGTTGCCTCTTTTTGCCTTTTCTATAAATAATTTAACGGTAATTGTTCCGATATCCACTGCACCACAACGCATGGATATACGATATGATGCAGAGGTTTTCGGTTCGGAACGCAAAATCCGAAAGTCGAGTTTGATTTACAGACAGTTATCCTTGGGAAAACTATTAATCCGTTTCTTCTCTCCAGTTATGGGTTAAATAACAGAACAGATTAGGTTTTATAGCCTTGGTTAGCAGCCAGTCTACTGCTGAATGTAACGGCAATCTATTGCAGGAAAACCTTTTGCTCAATCATTCATGTCTGTTTCGCCCACTGTGCATCATGTATGGCAATGATTGACAGACGGTTAAAAGCCCCAAATGATGTGGTTCCTGTTATTTGTTAAAGTTTCTTGTGAATTCTAACGCCCGTCGACAATGTTTGCGATATTTTTTAATCGTTTCACCCCAAGCAAGGTGGTACCGCCACTGATGCGCAGGGAGATACATAAGAGAGTAAAAGTTTAAGCAGGAAAAGAGTGAAGAGAAAGACGAACAGGGGGTGTCAGAGAAAGAAAACGAGAAGGATGGGAACACAGGTGTGAAGACAGTTGCGAAGGTAGAGAGAAAGGAAAAGAACAAATATTCAGGGTGATGTAGAATGGACTGGAGTTAAGTGGATAAGAGATGGGAATTGACATTGCATTTAAATTCCTGAAGGTTGTAGAGGACAGGAAAGCAAGTATATGGAAGGAAGTTCCACAGGTGGTAATTACGGGAAAAGAAACTGCTGGAAAAGAATCATCGGTTGCAGTTGATTGATATAACTGCAAATGGGTGGGACCTTGTTGCCAGACTGGTTAGACGAGTAAATTCTTGTGGTGGAGATCCTCTCTGAGACTTACAGGTTATATTCTTACAAGGTCATTTTAATCATTGATTCGAGAGCGCAATTGTACACAACTGACAGTTTAGATCTTCCTAAACGTCAGACTTGGCATCCACATTAAAGTATCAATGTGACCAGACTATTTAAGTACACGAGTTTTTAGTTTTGCAGGAATTTGCTGTGTTGGTCGAAATTGCCCTAGCAAACAAATTTTATTTTCAGTTTCCCCATCGCCGATGCTAAATAAGATATGCTCAGTAATTACTGAAATACTTGTATGTTACCTACCGGTAGTAACAGTTGATATTTATGGTGTAAGAACTAGTTTTAGTATCAAAATGATGTTTCTGAATTTTTTTTTAACTGAAATATATTTTTCTCTCTTTTATTTGTGCAACGTTTTATAAATCATCGAATATTTTGATATTTTCCAATAGTTCGTACAAATGCCGATCAAGCTAACATACATCTTTTTTAGATATAGACTCTTCACGTTACATTATCGTATTTCTTATTTGGGCATTACATAAAGTTAAATATCGAATATTTACGTATTTTTTAAACCGGTAAATCATCCCAGTTTAGACGATAGCTCGTGAGATGCACACATCTAAGCGAAAATGATATGGAAAAACTTATTTTTGTACCTACCCACGTAAGAGATAGATGCAACAGTTGTTTTTTTTTCTTATCTCCCTTAAGCCTTGTGTCGTACTAAATTAAGCTTAAGGGGTATCAGGCTAGGATTTCTGCAATTACATTTTTGCAGTCCGCTGAAAAAAGAATTTTATCAGACGCTCTAGGGTGACTAGAAATAAACCGAGAGAAATAGCTTTAGAAATTTTCCAATTCTGGTTTTACGACAAATTCCAGCTGCAACCAATAATAGACTATATATATTAAATTCTTGATGATATCCATCTGTTATGCACCGTCTCATTTCTTAGCTAGGGTGATCATGGATCTACAAATCGTTATATCTTAGTTAACATCACTTAAGTAATGCTTGTATTTTTAGAATCCTTCCTAGTCACTGTTCTACGTACTAATGATATTCTTAATTGGTTTGAACATTTGTTTAAGAGTTTCTTGATTTTTAATGTTATACCCCTTCAAAATTTAGGCAGTCATATGTCCCCGTTGATTTATTTAATTTTTTAATGGAATTTCAACAGTTACAACAGTAAAAAATGGGTCGTATAGGTAATTAGATAAGAAAACTGGGTTCAAATTTAAACGTCAGCTTTCTAAACTTATTATTAATATTAGGTTAAGCTCACTCGAACATTTGTGAGTCTGTCACGCCAACTATCAAAGTCATTAGGATAGCATTTTGTGTCATAATATAGCTAGTCAATGTAAACTGTCGCTGGTTGACTAACCCGTCTTGGTCCATGATTAGGTATGTAAAGCAATACATTACTCGCAATTACTTGTTTGCTGGCCAGCAAACGTTCGCGTAACTTGTAAAAGTATCAGGTTATAGTCCATAGAGCGATGGTTTAGTTGGATATTTTTTCGTAGATTTCTAGATATCTTCAAGCGGAGATCCTTTCAAGCTACGGCAGAGAGGGTGTTAATGTCTCCAGAATCAAACTAGTAGCGTTACACCATCACCAAGCAGAATCAAAAATTATCCATACTGATGATTGTTTGTAAGCTGAATGAGGAACATTCCATCAAAATCTAGTGGAACTAAAATTAATTCCAAATATCAAAAGAAACTCGTATATTCATACCATCTCTTAAATGATGCACATTTTTATATTTCAACTATTGCCCACGTCTTTGTTGTTGGTAGCACAGTGTTTCGATCGTTGTAACTATCGGTCTTCCACAGGTTTCCTCTGCTTGTGCATGGAATACTGCTGTCATATATGGTCAGCCACTCCCGCTGTTCATCTCAGTGTTCTTGACAGGCTCCAAAGGAGAATCAGTAATGTGATAGGTACCGACATGGCGGTTCGACTCCAGCCAATTTCTCACCGACGGGATGTGGTTTTCCATCTGTCTGTTCTATAAATATTTTCATGGCCTCTGCTCCGACGAACTGGTGCCTCTGCCACATGAGTATACTCGTGTAACCAGAGTGGCAACTAGGTCCCACCCATTTACAGTTAGATCAACCAAATGCAGCCGACAATTCTACTCCATCAGCTTATTTTCTTGCACTTCCCGTCTATTGAATTCATTTCAATATTATTGCTTTCCTGACAGCAACAACCTCCAGGAATTTAAGTGCAATGTCAATATCCATCTCTTAACAACTTCAGTTATTTCTACATCACCATTATTAACTTTTCCTTTCTTTCTATCTTTGTGTTATGGTGAAACACACCTATTCCTCAGATAATGGACTCTCCCTCCTATATCAATAAGATATAACAGGAAGTTAACTCGAGAATTTCTTGGGAAGTTCTTAGGAGTTCTGAGAAGTTCTAGAGAGTTCTTTAGGGTTCGATTGGAGCTTAGTAAAACTAATAGGCAGTTGATATTAGTCGGCAGTTAACCGAATACTAAGGAACCAGCTTTCAGTGGAAGATTACCAAGTTCCTAACATTTAGGGTGCGTTAAGTCGATTAGCAACCGACATAGCACGATTATAACTTTCAGTGCGAAAACTACTCCACAACACTTTGCAACTGTTATTACACCTGTATTCCCATCCTTCTCTTGCTTCTTTCTCTGACACCCACTGTGACTGGTTCGTCTTTCCATTTACTCTCCGCCTATCTAATCTTTTTTCTTATACACCCCCCTGCGCATCAGTCGTGTTATCGCCTCTGTTTGGGGAGAAACGATTAAAAAAACTACAGAGAATTCTGAACTGAAACCTTTATTTCATTTACGGGAATAGATTGTTTTCACTCCATTCCTATATCTTGAGATATCTTATAGATACTTTTGTGTTGAGTTATTGCACCACCGTTTGTACTGAGTCGGTGTGTAGGTAAAACAGATCAATATACACTCAAGGATGACCGGAGCCGACAAAGACTAGAACAACAAAGATGAGAATAATAGTTTAAATATAAATAGCTTAATGATCATTTTTGGTTTCATCTAGATCCCAAGTCGGCTTCTATGCAGATGACACTACCATTTCATGTCTCAATAATAAAACTGCTAGACAACTCTAGAGAATCTTCCCTCCAGATATCACAATCAATGACGCTAGTCTCCTGGAAAACAACTTACTGCGCCTTCTTAGACTCACTTTATCACTTGACCTGAAGTTGAATCTGCACAGGGGGTTACAGTGAGATAAAAGATATGTAGAGACTCTACTGAACAGAGGATAAAAGATGAACGTGATTCAAGAAGATATATAACAACAAATGACGTTGCATTTAAAACCTTGGAGTAAGAAAACGGAAGGGAGTTGCATAGACGGAAATTGTGAGAAAATAAACTGTCGAAGTTGAAGAGGTGTTTATACTTAATTATTTCATCGATAAAATGTCATCTTGTAGCAGGTTTAAATTCAGGTGGGCGTGACACTGAGGGAAAGTGCACATCAGAGCAGCTGTCATGAAAATAATATTCAGAAAACAATGAAGTAAGCCACGTAACATCCGTGAGAAACTGACAGAAATTAAAATTCAAAATCAGAACCGATTAAACCATTAGGTCCTACGCTCTTTCTGATCGACATTAATGATCGCCATTAAACCATAAGATCTCCAGTAGGAATGTACGCCGATGACACCAGAGTTTATTCTCCCCTCGACCAAAAATCTGGTGCGGGCGACAAAGCTAACCTTGCAGCCGAGCTTAGAAAGGACCTCCAATCGGTAGTGGACTGGGGTAAGAAATGGCTCGGAAATTTTAATGCTTCTAAAACGAAGCTACTATCAATTAATCGTCATAGACAATCGCACCTGCCTCCTATTAGCATGGACAAGGCTTGCCTCCCAGAGAGTAAAACACTGCGTCTCCTTGGTCTCACACTTTCAGCGGACCTCAAGTGGAATGACTATATTGAATCCATTGCTAAATCCGCTGCTATGAAAGTCGGTTCTCTGTGCAGGGCCCGGAGTTTTTTTTCCGTCTGAATCTATCCTGCACATTTATAAATCTACCATCCGCCCGTGCATTGAATACTGTTGCCATATCTGGTCGGGTGCCCCTGCTATTCTCCTTGGGCTTCTAGACAAGGTACAGCGGAGGGTCTGTAATGTGATCCATACCGACTTAGCAGACCGCCTGCAGTCTCTCTCTCACCGGCGCGACGTGGCTTCCCTGTGTCTCTTCTATAAATACTTTCACGGCTTCCTGCCCCAATGAACTTAGATCACTGGTGCCCCCTAGGTTCGAATTTGCACGAGATACTAGATTAGCAACTAGATCCCACCCTTTTACAGTGAAACCGATACAATGCAACCGCAACTTCTACCCCAACAGTTTCTTTTCTCGCACTTCCCGACTGTGGAATTCCCTTCCACATGATTGCTTCCCCGACGGCTACAATCTCCAGGAGTTTCCTTCAAAAACGTATTTTTTTGGTAACATGTTTCCTTCAAAAACGCATTTTTATTCGTAACATTTTTCCTTCAAGAACTTATTTTTGTTGGTATCATTTTTCCTTCAGAAATGTTTTCTTGGTAATATTTTTCATTCAAAAAGTTTTGTTGTTTATATTTTTCCTTCAAAAAGTTTTATGTATATATTTCGTAAAGGTCTGTTTTTATACTTGCATAATGTTTTGACCTTCTTTGGAGAGTTAACTATTTGCCCTTAGCTGGGACCCAACAGGTGTAATACACCTGGTCAGGATGAACCTGGGAACAACAGCAGTTAAGAGGTTGTTACATGCTCCTAGCAACCTCGAAATCAGAGGCCTTGCTGCCAGATGCAGTTGACCCTAACGGATGCTACGATCTAGGGTCAGGATAATCTGTCCTTACATTGTTGCATAAATGATAACTATAATATTTAAAATAAATGCTGATGGAGCATATGTGGGGAAAGTAGGCATATACTGAAAAAGATTGTTGACCTGCAATTTTACAATGTAACTTTTTGAATGTTCACTACAGTATTTTATATTTGTTCGTTCGATTTTCAGCGATAATCTAAGCAAATAACGAAAAGTTAGGAGAAGGAAATTCCGTATAAAGAATGTGTTAGGCCTTTCTATCAATTCATACAATAATGATGAGTTATCTCATAATAATTGAAAGCAGTAGATTACATTGGCCGAGAGGTTTCTGAGATATAATTTTCGATCGACATTGGAGTGTCAATGTATCTGGTTCAGCGATAGCTGAATAGTTGATAATGCATTATTCAGCAAGTCGTTATTATCAGGAAATAAGTTTGAGGTTTTGAAATTCGTATATATTAATTCTTACCAACGTTTAAGAAAGAAGAAGTGGATTTAGAGCTAGTTTGCTTTTAATGCAATCTTTTTTGTTTATATCTAACATTAATCTGATGTAGTATATGTATTAATTAGTCGAAGATCACGAAAATGGTGTGAGTTTTGGTGAAATGGATACCGGCTCTGAATGATGAATCGAAGAGTTGAAATTCCGGTTAAGTTAATTGCATTCACTTTCGCACAAATACACTTGGGAAAAGTATGGATCCTGATGTGTCCTTGTTTTTAAGACCACTCAAAGAAACACGAACGCAACGGATTGGGTTAAATACATATATTGACAACAATACCAAGTACAATACAACATATAATAAATACAGATAGTCAATCAAATATAAGCGCTTAGCAGAATCTTGAAGTATCGCAATAATACTACTACTACTACAGTCACTCGACTTAGTAATATTTACTCTTCTCCCCCGACTAGAAAGAGATGTAACACAAGGACTTTTTTAATGTGGGGAATCTGAGCGCGTACACCGAGGTACTGGTCAAAATAGTACCTATCCACCGCGGTGAATAGGTTCAAAACTGGTCTTTAACTGATCTTAAACTGGTCATTTTGAACCCCAGTCCTAAAGCCGGAGCCAGTTACTCGTGTTATTTACCCTTCTCCCCGACTAGAAAGAGATGTAACACAAGGACTTTTTATTGTGGAGAACCTGAGCGCGTAGGCTCAGGTACTGGTCAAAATATTACCTATCCATTGCGGTGAATAGGTTCAAAACTGGTCTTAAACTGGTTATTTTGGATCCCAACCCGAAGATTTGTAGTTTATAAAACATAGATAAATGAAGAGAGTGACTAGTAGACAATAGTCATTTATAGTAGCATGCTAGTCTCCGTGGCAGACACTTGTTCAGAAACGTATTTATTAAACATGCGCAAATATCTTGAGCGGATCTTAGTTATCTGACGCAATCTGTAGGAAAAAAGTCAATACGCGCAAACCTCCGGACATAGAGACTTGTTACTTTATTCTAGCACAGAAATCGACTGGTTTCGTATGGTTTCGTCTACCCAATTTCACTCACAAAGCTTGAGTTAAAACTGTAGTATAGATTTCAGGGGCTTTTCAAATCCTACCCCCAGACAAATATTATAAAACAGAGCCTCCATGATAAATTATTCAAGGTTAAATGCAGACATGGTCTAACATTCTAACGAAGCGACATTGTAGAGACTAATTAATAGATATGCAGGAACACATAAGGACAGATAGATAGATATAAAATGAAATGAGATAGATAGATAGATAGATAGATAGATAGATATAAAAGGAATGAGATAGATAGATAGATAGATAGATAGATAGATAGATAGATAGATATAGATATATAAAACTGAGATAGATAGATAGATAGATAGATAGATAGATAGATAGATATAAATAAAAGGACTGAGATAGATAGATAGATAGATAGATAGATAGATAGATAGATAGATAGATAGATAGAGATATAAAAGGACTCGATAGATAGATAGATAGATAGATAGATAGATAGATAGATATAAATAAAAGGACTGAGATAGAAAGAAAGAAAGAAAGAAAGAAAGAAAGAAAGAAAAAGAATCTGTATATCTATTGTAATTTTTACATGCAATTTTTGCACTAACCGAAGATGTGGAGTGAGGCTGATCGTCACTGACTATCCTAAATTTATCCTGATTTATGACCTGTTTGTTTATTACAATGTACTCTTTCACTCCAAGAACACACCCCGTCAATTCCTACATTTACCAAAATAGCACGTAGTCACATGAGGACCTATGAAAGCCCCGTCCGGTAAAACCTATGCATACTAAAAAATCTTTTTTTTTTTAATCATGGGATAGATAAATAGATCTATTTAAAGAGACTGAGATAGATAAATCAGTCAGTTAAGTGCCATGCGTGATACACGCTATGGGCGATCATGTCTCGAAGAGACATTAATGACAGAGCAGAAAATTACCCCGCAGTAGGTTGCCATTACTTTCTGCGGTAGACTGGTTGCTATCCAATGTTACAGAACACAATCTGTCTTATTTTTTAACCCATGACTGGAAGGAAGAGACGGATTAATACCTTTCTCAAGAGTATTTGTGCGTAAGTGAATGCAAAGAATTCAACTTGTATTCGATCTCGACTCTTCGATCTGTCGTTCCACTGCACCAAAACGCACATCCGATAGATAGATAGATAGATAGATAGATAGATAGATAGATAGAAAAAGAAATGAGATAGATAGATAGATAGATAGATAGATAGCTAGATAGATAGATAGATAGATAGATATAAAAGAACCGAGATAGATAGATAGATAGATAGATAGATAGATAGATAGATTAAAAAGGACTGAGATAGATAGATAGATAGATAGATAGATAGATAGATAGATAGATAGATTAAAAACAAGGTGTGTCAAAGAGCGGTGCACCTTCTTCAATGGTTAACGGTCATCTAAAAACTGTAAACTGGACACCATAGCTATGCATGCAACAAGTATATTGACGACGCGTCGGTTTGTGGACGTAGGCCTTCCTAGGCTAAAATCATGACCAAGGCAAAGTTGAAGGACGTTGGCGTGGTTAGTCTCGTAGTGTGAGAAGCTACTCTATCTATACTTACCCAAGCGTTTGTACAGGAATGGGCAGGTGATTTAGAGCACAGTTACCTTATGATTACTCCCGGGTTGATGAAATAGATAACGTGTCTACAGGCTTAAAATTATGCAACCATGCGTAATCACAGACTTGCTATCTCTTAGCCTCGTCCTCGCCTACTGGTAAAATATATGCATAAAGAAGATCGTAAAAGTGCCCTGGGACAGCCGAAAGAATTGAGAGAGTAAAAAATATCACACTGGGAGGAAATTGAATGAAAGAAGAAAGAAATTTAAAAATAGACGAATAGCAACACAGCGATTGCGAAGAGGAGCCGCCACCTGTGATTATCAGACAGTGACTGATCAGTTCAGCCAGAGAAAAGCGGAGTGACGATGGTTAAGGCATAACTAATCGAATCAATTTTCTCTTGACCGAATATGTGTTGCTTCAGATTGAATCTTTAAATATACGCCTAGGTTACGAAGGACGCATTCAAATCGGCGACGCGACGCGTTCAAATCGAGTTGCGCAAACACATCTACGCAAAACCGTGTTATCACGCGTCGCATGATCATAAGACAAGCTCCTTGAAAAAAGTCCTAATCTTGGACTCCTTAAAGGAAATGAGAATATGATTGCAGATCACGCATAGAGGTATATTTGAACATTTTATTTCTCTCTCTCTCTCCCTCACTCTCTCTCTCTTTCTCTCTTTCTCTCTCTCTCTCTGTGGTGTGGAAAGGAATCTCCTTACCACACCACCTGATGAGACATTGGAAGTTTAATGTCGAAACAAAATGTACAATTTGTAGTGGATATATATATAAAAAATTGTACATTGTAGAATATATATATATATATATATATATATATATATATATATATATATCACTAATGAATTAGAGCACACTGGCTATTGCGCGTGTATAATCACAATATACATGCTAAAAATCTGCCTTCTTCTACCGAACGCCCATGGCCCAGAGGTAGAATCGTCGAGTGATGCCAATTCGGTCGCGTCTCCATCCTGGGTTAAGATCAATCGGAGTCTAACCGTACTGATGAGCTGTGATACAGCGAAACAGATCTGTCTGCGGATGACTATATATACATTCTAAATTATATTTTAGAAGATGAAAATTTTTTTTTATATATATATATGCACTACAGATCGTACATTTGTTTCGACATTGAAACTACAATGTCGCATCAGATGGTATGGATATAAAAACAATTGTACATGTTCTAAAATATAGTTTAGAATAAATAGTCACAGCTCTATATATTATATATCGAGCACTGTTTTAAATTAATGTTTTGGACCTTGTAAAAAAAAGTTTCTTCGTTCCCTATTCACTCAGATATATATATATATATATATATATATATATATATATATATATATTTCACTTGTAAACGATTGATTACGTGACCCAGGTTTCTGCCAAGTGGTGTAACTGATTTGCAGTAACTGATGTTACTATTTTTTACCGTCTTTCTTATGAACGCTCATAAACGGGGATTTTTTGAACGCTCACGTAGCGGGGAATTTTTGAACATGCAATTTTTAAAATTAGAAGAAATTATACCGTTTTCATCCATGGATGCATGAACCTAATAGGTATTTTATGGTATGGTTGCACTTAGACATAATTTTTGTTCTTTCATTCAATAATTCATTTTTGGTTTGGAAATACTATAATCACTAATTTTTTATCCTGGCATATATTGCCACCATTTTAAGGGTTGGCTGTTTTCACTATACTCCACGTTTTGCCTGGATCTTTTCCATATTTTAATTTCAATTTCCACACGTGGCTAGCCAATTTTGTACCATTTTTAAAGTTTTCTTTTTTAAATAAAAAACTTGATTGAACCATCTGGTCGAAAATGTGTTTTTCGTTAATCCTAAATATCTTTCGTTTTGATCATTTAAATCATGTTCTTTTGCTTTGTAAATGACTTGCTTCGTATTATAGAATCATGTATCAATATTGTAATTTTTTTTCATTTAATGATAATGCTATTAAGCTTATCAGAGAATGTGAAACAAAATTACATAAAATAAATAGACGAAACTTGTCTTTATTATTTAATGAAACATGCTTTAATCAAAAAATGCTGCCTAAATGCACACACAATATATATATATATATATACAATTTTACTCCCTAACATACAAATTGAAAACTTAATGGAAAACTGAGAACTGAATAAATAATAATTGCTTCCTAATTCTCTTGTCGATGTCTATGTCCAGGGAGAGGTTGCCAGTAATGTTAGAGCCACGGTAGGTAAACTGATGGCTACATCCAGCTCATAGTCATGAGATGACTGATGGTATCACGGTACCTTGACTCAGGATGTGTTTTTGTTGTTTTTTGTTGTTGTTGTTGTTGCTTTTTCAAGCTAGTGGTCAGCCCAAAGTCTCTGTATACCTGAGAGAAATGATCTGTCAGTGGTTTAACTTCACGCTGGGTGTAAGCTTCTAATGCCGTATCATCAGCAAACAACATTTCTCTGATAAGGACTTTTCTTGGCTCTGAGAGGGGCGAGATAGAAAAGCCTGGCTATATATAAATATACTTATTCATGTACGTTTTCTGTGTGTATATATATTTATATGTGCGTATGTGTTTTCTTCCTCTTTAAATAGATCCGTATATCAGTATATCTAATATATGTGTACGTTTGTCTATATATACGTGGTTATGTATGCATAATTTTAAAGATAACGGACAAATAACTTCGAAGAAATCTAGTGTGCCGACTTTCGCATGTATATTTTAGAAGGTCTGACGCTTTGAAGAACCAACAAGAAATGACATCTGTTAAATATTCATTCGATAAATGGCGCCATTTGACTTGCCTTGAGACGTCCTCGTCAAGTAACTCATGTTTTCGAATATAAGGTAAACCTTTTCGTCTCTAACAAACAAAATGCCTCCGAATTCTTTTCCTGGCGTACAATCAGTAAAAAATACAACAAATAAAAATAGTTTCAGAGCAAGAATCAGCCAGAAATATACGATTTTCATAATAGATCTGAAAGTCTCAACATTTGCTTCTGTTTCCATCTTGTACGACATAAAAAGGTTAAAATTGATTAATGTTAAGGATGATATTTGGTGTAACGGCTTGCGTTGATATTTTCCCGGTCATTTTGCTCAATAATTCTGGCTCAGACTCTACACAATTTAACTTTGAACTTAGTTTTTTGAATGACAGACTATCTTTCTACTCAAGGTTGCTCATTAAACAAGCGAACTTTCTGAAATCCAAATGACCAGACCTTGACAGGCGATCCCTCGGCTGAACGACCTCTCGCAGTTAAATGGGGGAAATACGGCCTTTTATCCTACAATACATAGCGAGGGAAGATTTTAGCGTTATATCAAAACCTAATAAACAGTAAATTTACTCCAGTCAAACGAAGCTCATTGCTTTGAACCTCTATTTGGATTCAGGTTTACATTGAACCTCGCATTGAACACACACACACACACACACACACACACACACACACACACACACACACACACACATATATATATATATAAAAGGGAATAAGGAACAAGGAAAATATTAACAACGTTGAAAATATTAATTTATAATACTGCTCACTATAAAATAGAGTTATGAATATTTATTATAAATTATAGTTTAGAACATATCTAAATTATTATCTACTACATAGTGTGCATTTTGTTTCGACATTGAAAGGACAATGTCTCATCATAAACACTACATTGTCATTTTAATGTCGAAACAAAATGTACACTTTGTAGTAGATAATAAGTTTTTGCATGTTCTGAATTATAAAATATAAAGCCTCTGGAAAAACATATGTTGTCTTTTCTTCTTCTTCTTCTTCTTCTTCTTCTTCTTCTTCTTCTTCTTGTACTGGGTCTCTTCAGGACTAATCGATCATGAACATCCACCCCGCTCTACCATCAACTTGCTCAAGCCCATTAAGTATGTCTCATGTTGCTTTCCCTTGTCTCTATTTTCCTCTGTCCGTTTTGTGAGTATTAGATTCTCCAAATCCTCCTTCCTTATTACTTATCTAAAAAAACCCAGCTGTCTCATCCTTGTGCTAAATATAATTTTTTTTCAGTTCGCATGCTCTCTAAAACATTACCATTGCACACATCTTCAGTTCATGTTGTCCTCAGCATACCATTTTAGAACATTTGGGACTGCACCTGCCAATTTATGTTTTTACATAAACTAAAAATTGAAGATTTCAGCATTTACTGGGATGACACTGTCTCGAAAACACGGTCCAGCACTGACTGCGTGACCTTCCAGTTGATAATTTTTCAACCTGAAACGGCTTTTATTACAACCGAAACTTTGCTAACCTGACGCTACTACTTTATATCACGACAATAAAATGCCTCGATGCAATAGACTCCCCACCCAAAATTTTGAAGCATAAGTCTAAAAATTGTTTTCCTTATATTTCAACAAAAAGATTCCTCGATTGCAATAGACTCCCCACCCAAAATTTTAAAGGATAAGTCTAAAAAATGTTTTCCTTGTACTTTGACAAAAAAGATGCCTCGATTGTAATAAACTACCCAGCAAAGATTTTGAAGGATGAGTTTGAAAAATATGTTTACCTTATACTTCATAGTCTTCCCCACTATCCAAATGTTATGTACCCATTTCAGTATAATAAAGACAAATTAACCACAGACTAAGAAAATATACCAAATTTATAGTAACTATGTAAAATTTAGAAATTAGGATGTCCATTTTGATGCAGTGAATATCTGCTCGGAATGAGAAATCGGAGAGACGAGTTCGAATTCCAGTTGTATTCGTTGCATACACTTACGCACAAATACCATTGACAAAGGTATTTGTTGTGGGATCGCTCCTGTTTGTAAACAAGAATGGACTCTCCTGATG
Source organism: Ascarosepion bandense (assembly GCA_037127315.1). NCBI lineage: Eukaryota > Metazoa > Mollusca > Cephalopoda > Sepiida > Sepiidae > Ascarosepion > Ascarosepion bandense. Next base: position 2,570,590 of record JBBBDQ010001244.1, on the reverse strand, counting down.
TGTACGTATAATCCTGTCTACACCGAGTAGAGTAGTTGCAAAGCAGTTGTAGAATTGTAAAGCAGTTGCTTAGTTTGTCAGTAAGTTGGTGCAGAGTTAGTTGGAGTTTGGATATAGACTCATTACCCGGGCATACTATTTCACTTCAAGACTGTATATAATTATTTCTACTAATAGTATTCCTGAATTGACTAACCCGTTTTCCAGTTTATATATTTTGTTCAATATAACTTACATTAACTTGTCTATCTCGTTATCTGTTTTTGTTATTTATTATTTTGTGTGGTTTCTCACCCGGAATCCATAACAGTATTAATTCACATTCTCTCCCCTCAGCTATGGGTAAAATGGCACTTAACTGATTTAAAATCTACTAAGTAGAAGAAAAGCTAACTATCGTCACAGATCTTTGATTTATATGAAGAAGTGCGGTTTGGGGATATTTATAATTCGAAACAAATGAGTCCTATATGAAGCAAAATACAATATATCGTCATTTCCATTGACGTTCAGACTGGCAATATTCTTTAGATAAGTGGATTCAGACCTTCCTAGCGAGAAGACAATACAGGTCATTAATTTACCCTTATTCCCTTTGTATTCTCCTGGTAACAAGAAGCTTCAACATTTCTCCAAAACTGTTACTTTCTGGAACAGTCTTTCATGAACGTATATTTCCTCAAACGCTACAATCTTAATCGCTTTTTAGGGCCAAATTTATCTGTTACGACGTCGTCGACAAGTTGTTGTGGCTTTTTAGGGACCAGAAACAAAAACATAAAAAAGAAACAGAATAGATAAGTATATTTAACAAAGATAGTAGTACAAACATATACCAGTGTGATATTATTAGCGTGACTGTTTGTCTGTCTGTCAGTTTTATCTGCTGGAATAGATTCTGCTCTCACTTTCTCCCTATCTGCTCTACAAAGCAGAACTGCTACTTATATATAGTTCGGAAGAGTTTAACGTGTCATGTGGGTAAGTCATCATAACATTATCTATCCTCGAAATACGCACTTAGATCCTCTGCATTGAAAACAACACAATTCAGCAACCCTCTACCTTGTGTGATTCTGATACCTTGTACTGTGCGAAAAGTATTATGATAAACTTATATACAAAATAGAAAGAATGGCAAGATTCGAAGTTTAATCAACCTATGCACCGAGTAGGTTCTCAGAGAAACTGACATCTTACCAGGATTTATAATCAGCTGGTAAAATGGTTACAATACGCGCTTCGTAGGTGACACACGCTGATGGCGTATTCAGGTAAGACACTAAAAGGATTCTACCATAAATTAGAAAAAGAGAGTATGAAGAGGCGGACAAAAATTATTTACAGCCGACGGAAAGAAGTGTGCATTAGAGACGTTTGGATCTAGCAGATATAGAAACATAAGTCCTAGGCTTGTTTCGTAGTAGACGACGGAAAAAGATATTGCAGAGAGAAGTGTCCTTGGAATCGTACCCGATTCATTTCAGGGCCCAAACAAAATATTAAGAGGGAGGAAACTTTACTTAGAAACAAAGAAACTAGTAGTGAACAAATGAGGCTGAAATATTTTTCTTCACGGATGAAGAGTAGAGCAAAATACAAAAAAAAAACATGTGCTTCAAGAGGAAGTGCAAATCGGGAGTCTTAAGTAGAATGCGTACAAAATGGAGGCTTGTACTTAGAATCAGAAAGTAATTGGTAAAATGACTAGAATACAAAATGAGCTAAAAAGGGAAGGAAAATGTAACACACACAAAACATTAAAGGCACGACTAACAGAGAGAAACAGTCAATGAACTAGCTAAAACCTTTCTCTAAACGGAAAGCTTTGGTTGCCCACCCCTGAACAGATTCAGCACATCAGACACCAAAATAGACATCAATCATGATGAACACATGTCTTCTTTAGAAGGCACCGTGCCTTGAGATTAGACATCAAACTCAAATTAGACGTGAAGATGAACTCTTATCAATTCATCGCTAACAATGCAGATGAAAGTATCGGTTCACTGTACCCGATTCTTCATGCTATTTTCTAATTGTACTAGAGCCAGATAAGGCCTAAAATATAGTACTGTTTGCAACAGAAGACAGCAAATGACGTTGTATTTAAACGGAAGGAAATTTAACAGACATAAAATGCGAAAAAAAAAAACTATTAGAGCAGAAGATAGGGTTACATTTACCTATTTCAACGCTAAGAGGGTGGGACATAGATGCCAATCTCGTTGCACGCATAAAATTATGTGGTTAGGAAACCATGGAGAAAAGCTCGTCAGAGCAGTTGCCATAGAAATATTTCTAGAAAAGGCAGAGGGAAGCGACATTACGTCGGTGAGATAGTAACTGAAATCGAAATGACAAGTCAAGATCGATTAGATTGCAAATGTAATTTTGCATTTTTTACCAATTTCATTTAATCTCTCTTATACTGAATCGTTGTTTTGCAAAAAGTTCCATAACTAGAATTTGTTGAGAACCTCGAGATGTATCGCAGGAACTACCGACTAGATATGGCAACATTATTAAAATGCACGGACGAATGGTAGTTATAAATGTACAAGATGTATTCTGGCGAGAAAACACATTTTGGCCCGACATAGCAGCAGTAATGGCAGCTATGGATTTGATGTAATTGTACCACTTCAGGTCAGTTGAGAGAGTGAGGCCAAGGATGCTCAGTGTGTTACTCTCTAGGAAACTAACATCATCCATTCTGATGGCTCGTAGGAAAACCTCTCCGTGAATAAATAGCGGTTAGTGGTTGTCTGCAGCTGGAATTTGGCTAGTTTACAGATTTTATTAATACCTTCGTTAGCATTTAAAATCATATAAAACGTACTTAGTTGGCGCACCAGTGCCTCTTTTCACCCGAATAGAAATGTAACCAAGCTTGTGAATTCCTCACATTTGCCAGACTAATTCACCGCGAAGCTACGAGGACTGTTGTATCTAAGGATAGTATAATGTAATTTTCTTGGAGTCGATGATGCTCTAAAGATACGAGAAATGCATATATTCTGGGTCAGAGGGCTATAATTGAATTAATATTGCGTATCTGCTGCTGCTCCTGCAAAACTGATAATCCGTAATTGTTCCAGAAACAAAATTGCCGGAAAAGTGGTGTTGAATCTGTATTATGAAAATTAATCTCACAGTGATTAATAATAATTATAGAACTGTTATTTATTGGTACAGTCACAACAATATTTTTGAACAGTTTACTTTTTAATTAAATGACTATCTAAGTGCGGGTTATTGTCCTTATCAAAAACGAAGATGAGGGCAATTGTCAGCATGTGAATAGTGTAAATAATGATAATTTCTCATTCAAGAAATTCCGGAAGAAACTAGATATTCAATGTGCGAAATGTTGATTATTTGATTAATATATTCCTATTTATTGTAAATATGCATATAAACATTCATTCTTACATTTACCAGAAAAATGCGCACATTGAAAATTACCGCTCGCATTAAAATTTAAGTATTTGCATACGTTTTACTTACTTTTTTTAATTATTACACAATTGTTTGATTATTTGTACATTCACTCAGACAGGTTCTTCATCAGAACTGTTACTTTGAGGAACAAACTCCCGCGAGGATGGTTCTTGAAAACTACTACTTGGTTTTAAGTTCAGAAATAACCGATATCTATCCTACACGTTCTCATAAATAATGATTTTTATCGTTTTACACAAAAATTATTCTTAGTATACCATTAAATCGAGTGACCATGTGGCGTTTTGTTGAGTGATCTTACAGAAAAAATAGTGTTTCTTTATTTGGGAAATGACTATTTATTTCAATGCTCAATCATTAATCATCTGAGAGACTCCTCTCTTACTTCAATCAGCATGGTTGATGCTAACCTCCATGAAAGTTACCTCATTGCACCATTCCGGGCTAACGATGAGTTGATTTGTTTTTTGTTTTTTTTATCATGGAGTCTTTTCTGTGGTTAGAACTCGGAACAAACCATTGTTCCTAAACCATTTGCTTGATGTGAGTTCAACTTGAGCAGCTTCTTTCCAGAACGGCAGGCTCTCGCACGGATGCTTCCTCTATCTCTACAATCTTCACCTGTTCAATCTAGGGTTCAATGTTATTTTCGTTACAGAGACCATAAACCGTGCCGCTTACTCTGTAACTCAACTACATCTAGTGGCTCGTGAGGGTTGTAAATGTTGAATAAAAAAATCCACTTGAGGTTTGGGGTAAATTTAAGAGTTCATAATTTACCAGACTTTATAAACTGGTTATTTACCATATACCCCTCAAAGGCCGGGTATAGTACAAAAACCAATTCTTAACGTGAGAATTCCGAGGCCGGACGCTCAGGAAATAATTTCCCTAATATCTTGCAGAGGCAGAGCCGGGTTCTTGTCTGCTTTTCCAGACGAGACTATAATTTTCTCTCTACCCTAAGGCAGAGAGTCTAACAAGAATGTCTGTATATTTACCAGAAACATCGCCAGATGTGACGCAAAGTCGGTTTTTAACGCTGAATTCTTAACCCTTAAACTCGGCAAAAATTTCACATGTACCCTGCATAAGCAAGACCGGGCTCTTGTTTGCTTTTCCCCAGACGAAACTCTGAGATGGTTGAGTTTGAGTAGAATTCTGACTTTATAGACAGCACTGCACAATCACAATGACTCATGCCTAATAAAAACGCCACATCATCGCTTCAAACGGGGGAAATAGCCAAATAAATGAAGAGAAAATAATGAAAATTTCATCACATATTTAACTATCTACGCTAACAAAAACATAAATGTTGTGAGGAAACACTCTACCAATACAATAATATTTAGTAGATTTTGGAAGACTTATTTTTTTTCAAAACATTCTTTTATAAAAACATTTTATAAATTTCAACCGAAAGTAACTTTATCTTGCCTATTGTTTCCTGCATAAAAACGGTTATTTTCATCGCTACCTCATCCCATTTTCGGTACCATGTCCCGTCAGGAAATGGACGATCAAACCTTTCCATATCTCACTCTCCTTTTCTTTTTAATCATTTCACCCCGAGCAACGCAGAAATGCCACTGATGTGCAGGGGGTCACATAACTGTAAAAAGATTAATTAGAAAAGAGTGAGCAGTACAAACTAGTTAGAAAGGAGCAATAAAAAGCTGAGAATGCAGGTGCGATGACAGATACATAGGTGGAGAGAAAGGGAAGGATATACGGGGATGGGGAGAGAGCTAGAGTCAAGTGGTTAATAGGTGAGTACTGACATTGCATTTAAATTGCTGGAGGTTGTAGCCGTCAGAAAAGCAAGAATATGGGAGAGAGTTCCACAGGCGGGAAGTGCGAGAGAAGAAGCTGAAGGAGTAGAATTGTCGTCTGCATTTGGCTAACCTGACTGTGAATGGGTGGGACCCAGTTGCCAGTCTGGTTGCACGAGTAAACACCTGTTGAGGAGGCATCAGTGACTTAAGTTCGTCTGAGCAGAAGCCATGAAATTATTTATAGAACAGACAAAGGGAGGCCACATTTCAACGGTGGGGAAGTGGCTGCTGTCGAGCAGCCATATCAGTTCTCTTACCAATATCTTTACTTATTCTCCACGCGAATTTTTAAATGATTGACTTAGACAATATCTTCGTGTCAGTTACTCGCTATTTCCACCTGCTTTTCTTGCGCTCACCATATCTTGTGAATGTCAGATTTTCGAAGCTCTCTTCCAAAATTATATGTCTTAGCAATGTTAACTGTTTTTTAAAGACTAATTTCATCAAAACATGTTTTAATAAGAATATTTTATCAATTCCAAAATAATTATTAGGAGACATTCTGTCAGTTAAGTGCTATACGTGATACACGTTTGGGCGATCATGTCTTCTTCGAGACATGACTGACTGGGCAGAAAATTATCCCGCAGTAGGTTGCCATTACTTTCTGCGGTAGACAACCAAGGTTAAAGAACCCAATCCGTTCTGTTACTTAACCTATAATTGGAGGGAAGAGACGGATTAATACCTTTCCCAAGGGTATTTGCGCGTAAGTGAAAGCTAGGAATTCAAATAGAATTCGAACTCGGCTCCGCGATCTCTCGTTCCAAGCCGATATCCACTGCATCACGACGCACAGCCAAGGTGACATTTTCTTGCCTAATGTTGTCTGTACGAAAACAGCTGTCTTTACCTTTACTTCCTCCCTTTAATAACAGTTATTCTTTATTTCTGTGCCCTGTCTTTTCTGGAAATGAACGCGGATTCATCTCCACGGCTTGCTACCGTTTATGGCTCATACCAATGCCTGTATTTTTTACAGTTACTTACACGAACTCTTCAGCCATTAGTTTCAACAATCTCTTTAGGCCGGCTACTCACTGCATTCCCTTGCTTCTATTGTGCTCAAAATGTCTTGTAAGTTTCAAATTCTTGAAGCCGTCTTTCCAAATTAAGTGTCCTAGAAATTTTGACTATCTCTTTATGATTCTAAGTGTGGTGATTTTCTAAGCTTAGATGTGTCAAAAGGCCAAATGTATTAAGCACTCAGTGCGGATCGAACTCACTACTCAATCGTACTTCTTTTAGCAATATAAGCTTGTTAACTATTATAATACGTTGAGATGTCCAAATGATTCGAATTATAAGTGATTTTTTAGATTTCAATTTTCTTCGAAACTTCACTGTTCAGAAGATCAATATATGGTATTCTCAACATCCTTCTGTAAAACAACTTCTTTGATGCTTCAAGTATCCTCTTCATCAGTGAGGATATTGTTCAGATTTCCGTGTCATAAAACAGGTAAATTCCTAAGCATAGAAGAGATGTAGCACAAGGCCGAATGTTTGGGAAACACAGTGAGGATCAAATCCACTACTCAGTCGTAATTGTTTTAGAGAGACATACTTGCTAGCCGTTTACTTCGCGTTGAGGTTCCTAAAAATGATTTTCTAAGTGTAGCTAGATGTGGCCCAGAGCCGAAATTATTGAGCATCCAGTAAGGTTCGAACTTACTACTTAGTCGTAATTATTCTAGGAGACAAGTTTCTTAATTAACGCATCTCAGGTCAGGTACTAGGTCAAAAGTATGTGAAAACTTTGTTAGAATCGAACTCATTTTTCAGTTGTAATTGATCTAGCAAGCGAAGCTTGTTAACCATTACCCCTCGTCTAAGTCCTCTAAAAGATTTTCTAAGCGTAGCTGCGATTTAGCTAAAGGCCGGAAATGTGGAGCACTTCGTGAGGATCGAACTCACTATTCAGTTATAATATTGAGACATAATAATGCTAACCATTACACCACGCCGAGTTGTTCTCCAATACATATGAGAGAACTGGTATCATATAGCAGTTCAGCTCACGCTTCATTTTTTTCCATTGAAAATGTCCTTTGTTTTAATGTATTGCAAAAAAAAACATCTTTTGTAATTCTAATGAGCCTTCGAGTTTGTGTGTCACATCTTCTGTCGTCTGTCTGTTAAAGCACTTCCCAAATATTTAAATGTTTACACTTTCTAGATTTTGGCTTCTCCAACTCGTAATTAATATCTTTTGCGTTTGTTTCTTCTTGCTTTCAAAAATACATTCTGTATTCTTACAATTAAGAATGACTCCTTTCTTCTCACTTTCCGTTCCTGACTTGTCTTGCTCTTTTAATGATACAGTCGAATCAAATGATCATATGTATATGAAATCAGCCTTGGAGAAAATGTCTGAAAAATTACGTTTGATACACATTGCATCCTGAATTTCAAAATGAAATAAGAAGTGCTAAAAAATTGATTAAATGTCACAACGTTTGTTTTTCTATAAATATTTGATAAATAATATACCTTCAATCTCACCCTGAGGACTTGAAATTCTAGTCTCATATCAGAAGAATGAATTAAGAGCTAATTATTCCAACGTACTCGAGCATGAGGCTTTATTCGCTAATGGAGAAATTATTAATTTTATTTTATGGTCGGATACAAGTTACTTTTGCTAATCATCCGATATGAATAAATAGTTCCAAATTACAAGAAGTAATCTTTTTTAACATTTATCTGTGTCAAGTATAAGCCAGTTTAGTATTTAAATCGACCCTGGCCATAACTTAGATGGGTGACCGCTTAGAAATGGCAGGTGTTTTAAGCTTAATGTTATGGATAACGGTTCAGGACTTGAACTCGGTGAGTTGAGTTTCGATTCCGTTCAGATTTGTTATATTTTATTAATCTCAAATAATCTTAGAAACAGTGAGAATTCACCTCTTCTTACTCTATCTATGGGTTAATAAAGAGATCTGTAAAGAATTATTATTTTCAAACAGTGCTTGTAATCTTTAGAAAATATATAGCTTAAAGTAACCTGCAAAGGTTTGTTACACTCTAAAAAGAATTAATCAGTTCAACATAGAAAAACTGATGAACAAGAGATATAGTAAGATAATTTTGCGTTTATTAAGGAAGTTTCTCGAAAATCAGTATTTAGAAAAGTGCAATTTTAACATAAAATTTTAGTTAGTATTTAATTAGTGACAGAATTTTACCTTGGTGTTTGACAAACTACACATGTAATATACTTTAAACATATCATTTAATTCCTGGTTTAGTTTTAGTACATCGTTTAGAGAATAACTTTGGTCTGTATAAGATAAATAAAAATGTAAAAAAGATTTTTTAACTGAATGAAAAATTCGGTATTAAATATAAATCTGTAAATTTTCAAATTCAGTGAACGAAGAAATGCTTGTATTTCACGCAAAGATTAGGACTAAAATATTGAAATTGTTGCAGCTATTTGAAAGATAATATCCTAATAATAAAGAATTTACTTTTATTTGTTAAATATAAAAGAAAAATATTTTGTATGAAGTTTAATTACACGATGGTAAAATTAAAAGTTGCACTAGTATCTAGGATTCAGTTCTGTGAAAGCTTCTATTTTATCTTGTTTTCTGATACAATTTTCTGTTTCTACAATTCTTACATTATATATATATATATATATAGCCTTTGAGATTTCATTCTCCCGATCGACTTAGTCAATTAAAAACTTAATTGAACGATTGAAGTTTATTGCTTTACTCGCCCGCGGTCAATTAAAAATCTCACAATGAAATGTGTCCCTTCAAATACAGAAAAAAGAAAATACGATTCCTTTTACAACCCAAAAGTATGACATTGAAGATTCACATGTTACTTAGAATGACTTACAATGACATTATTAAATTCTTTGGTCTTATGAATGGCATCTGATTTACGTTGAAATGTATGGTTAACCAAAAGACAGTGACATCCCGCAATCCTCCAAGGAAGATCTGACAAATGGAATTTAGATTGCCAAGCGCCTGTCTCACTTATCGCCCCGGTCAGTGTAAAAATTCGTTTAATTAAGGCTTTCAGAGTGGAGGCAAAATATCTCTGTCTTCCAGATTAAAGACGCTCAGAGATTTTTAGAAACTGATTTGGAAACATATTATAACGAACTTGGCAGCATTATCTATCTATCTATCTATCTATATATATATATATATATATATATATATATATATGTAGATAGATAGATAGATAGATAGATAGATAGATAGATAGATAGATAGATAGACAGAAAATGATGATATATATATATGCGTGCATGTGTGTGTGTGCATGTGTACAAAATTCTTTCAATTTCAAATATTTTGTATTAATTCACGAACGAGCTTTCACGAACAAGCAAGCAACAAATACATTGTAAAAGAGTCTATTGCGTTGTAATCTATGAATAAAAATTTCACTTTAGCTATCAGCATTAAAAAAATCTTGTACTTTGAAGATGTTTAAATCTTTTCTTTGGTGATGATGGAAAATACTTGAGGTGCAAATCCTCAATAGTTAAGTAGACATCATTCTCTTCAATATCAAATTCTCCCTCGATATGACTTTCCAGGATGTGCACGATTATGACTCTCCGCTATTACCATCAATATTAAATATCAATGCTACTTGCTCCGTCCAAAGATAGGTTCTATAACTGTTCATTAATTCCGATGTATTATATGAGGGGCAGCGATTCTGAAATATTGTGTCTTATTAATTGCTATTTATTTAGTATAGTGATAATCACTGCACTCCTTTTGTTTATTGGTTGCAAATAACATATCAAGGATTTTGCTTTACTGAATTTTCCATTGTTTTGAATTCAAAATAGACCTCTTCAGAGTGAAGGCACCTCAAACTAGAAAGCCCAGTCAACTCAACTATTTAATCCATGACTTCCTTTTTACAACAGCATTAGTGCGCAAGTTTCCGCGACAGAATAGGCTCCGGTAATAATTATAGATTTTTCAATAAATGTCAGCATTTGCTTTTCGTGTAACTTTATAGCAAAACATCGACCTCTATGTGTCATTTGATGCGAAAATCTAAATATTTTCTATCCATTATTGTTTTCATACATTTATCTTTTAAATGATAATAGTTTTAGTGATACCAGTCGGAATTACAAAGTGTCATGTCAGAAGAGTACAAGAAATCTACCTGCTATCAATTTAAAATGATAGATATATTTTGTTCCTCCAAATATTTTGCTTAATATTCACTTTTCCTTGATATTCGATGAGCTTATAAAACTTTCTGGCTTATAAAAATACAAATTTCACTCTACAAAAAAGTAGTTTATAAAAACAGTTTATGTCGGTGGAAAATAAGGTAGTGATTGATTCATTTGTTTTCTACGACGTATCAACGTATATTGTTTTACTAGCTAACCTCTAGGAAGAACAAGTTGATTTATACGTTCTCTAAAGGTATTGGAAAACCCAATTGGAATTGGATCACGGTTCTCTAATTAACAGCTCCGATGAACTTAGCTCACTGGTACCCCGTATATACGAATTTCCTCGAGCCACAAAATTAGCAACTAGGTCCCATCATCTGAAACCAATAAATTTACTCTGAAACCAATAAATTGTAAACGCAAATTCTACTCCATCAGCTTCTCTTCTCGCACTCCCCGCCTGTGGAATTCTCTTCCGCATACTTGCTTTCCTGAGAAGTTACAATCTCCAAGAATTTAAATGTAAAGTCAATAGTCATCTCCTGTCTCACTAATTTACATCCTCTCTCTCATGCTTTTCTACATCTACCCCACTCTCATCAGTACTCTCTTCCCTCTCCTACTCTCTTCCTGACACACCCTGCAACCTCTCACTCCTCATGACATTCCTCTTCGTCCACTCCACTCACATCAGTCATCTCTTCCCTTTCCTGCTCTCTTCCTGACAGCCCCTGCAAACTCTCACTCCTCAACATTCCTCCTATGTAACCCCCTGCACACTAGTGGCAGTAAAATGCCTTGCTTGGCGCGACACGATTTTAAAAATTATAAAAAACAAAAACAAATCCGAGTCATTATCCATTACACCACAGCACATCCAAGGTTACAACACCTGATATTCCAGGCAGTCACCCATCTAGGTACTACTATGGAACCGGTGTTTCAACGTGATATGACCGCATAGCTTTTTCTAAGATCAAGTGTTATATTTTCCAGTGATGTTCTCTATGAAATAAATACAATATGGGAACCAGTAATATGGAGTGCTAGAGAAAGCCAATTACAATCATCAATATTGTAACATGGGTTTTGATAAAATGTTTATTGAGAGATTATGTTTACAAGTCCTAAAGATTCAAGCATTGATCTCCTCAAATATATATGACCCAGTGGGTAAAAGCGTCCAGTGATTTGACCAAAAGAGTTTTGAGTTCAATACCTGAAACAAACAAACTTGGAGAGTTGATTTAAATAGAGATAAATAACGAGTCATGCCGCTTCCGAATCGAAATAAACAGTTTGATTCAAAATTCCAATAAAAACTTAAGTAATCGGCTCATATGCTGAGCCACAAAAATCCTCTATGCCGGCCAAAGCTTAGGAGATTTTTGTGGCTCAGCATATGAGCTGATTACTTAAGTTTTCATATTTTCCAGTGATGTTCTCTGTCTATTGTTTCAACTTCATCACTCATGGGGCGGTGAGCTCTGGTAAATATGGTTAATATAAATGACCACAAAAAGGGTTAATATAAAATAACCACAACCTAATACTGGCGTTTATTGGGTGTCAATAGCTGGTGAGTTCAATATTAAAACCTTTCATCGATAATTGCGAGTCGAATTTGAAATCTGGTATAACTTAAAGGCTTCTAAAAATAATTATTAATTATAGGTTTAAAATTATCCATTTATATTTTAAGATTTATGGATCAATGGCTACTGTTCCATTTTCGGTCGGTGAGCATTATTAGGTTAGTTGAATGTAGATATACTTATCAGAATCCACACTATTCTATTACAATTATTTTAAAATGGTTTGGAGACATTATTTTCTTTTCTTTTTATTTTTGTTTTTTGTGCGTTTGATTTTAATTTAGCTTTGAATCGTGTCCAGCAGAACAAGAATCCAGTCCATCACAGTTGGAGGTCACCTGTTCTCGATTTATTCCCAACCACTAAATAATTAATTCGCCACAGTCTGTGTTTACTTCCTGGTGTTGACACCATGGGAGGAAAAAGCTCATGTTTATTAGATAATATTTGAAGTGAATGAGGTTCAGTAAGTTTTTTCTCGTCCGCATATTTAGCTGGTCAGGTTTTCACTCTTCTGATAATATTACTAATTAATGAAGACATCACAGGCTGACAGTTCGAAAATAAGCTAGAAAGAGCTCATTGGTACGTTAGATACTCGTTTAAAAAGGGTCTTCAGAGATGGTCGATATTAATGACATTTCCCTTCTAAATAATCCATACCTGGAAAAGATAATTTAGCTTGATACAGAATATATTAAGGAAAACTTACCAAGACCATATCATCTTGACGCCAGTTTACAATTACTAAATTTTGTTTCAGGTTTCTAATATTTGTATTTTATCTGAAATCAAAAAGGCATATTTCAATTAAATGTTTCATTTCCAAAATTTCCATCACGTCATTTGTTTTACCTTCTGTTGTAAAGATGATGTAGGAATTATATTTAAAAATGTATTGCCGTCGAAAACTTTAGTTATGTCGCAAAGCCATTAATAATCTTATACATTGATCGCAGAAATATATAGATGTACAGTGAACCTGATTTAAACTTTGTTAAATGCATTAATTCAGGAATAAAAGTTGATTTTAAAATTGGATGTTAATTTCCGAACGATCTAACAATTTATTGTTAAAACGTTCAGAAAAAATATCAATGCATAAGATTATTAATGATTATATATCAACATATAAGATTATTAATGACTTATATATCAATGTATAACATTATTAATGGTCTATATATCAATGCATAAGATTATTAGTGGCTTATATAGCAATGTTTAGGTACCTCCATAAATTTTCGGGACCTCAATTTTAATTGAATTTTAAAAAATAAAAAAAACATTTCTTGAAGCTTTAATTCTAGCTTTAATTGAAAGCCAAGGGATGATATATACTGACTGCAGTAAGCAAAAAGAAAACATTCGGATCAAAGTGATACTACAAAGATCTGTATTAAAATGAGGTCTTCTTCATTAAAGTCTGAGGAGTTTTCATAAAGCTTGTAATTTTGCGTTTTTGTCTGAAAATGTTTACCGTACACACTTGTGCAAATTAATTGAAACAACTAATTTAGTTTTCATTCTTTTATTATACGGTCACTTTTAGACCCAGTGAAGCGAGAGGCTGTAATCAGTTTCTATTTTTTCTCGTTTGCAGTGGCATGCAGTAATACGAATCTATTTTCGAGATGTATGATGAAGTTTGTTGGACTTGAAAAATATTGTGTCATCCGTGATTGCATCAGATATTATCACGCTCAGACTATTTGTAATATAACAATCTGGTCCCACCCGAGGAAAGGCTGATGCAAGCGGGGGTGTTTTCCGGTCGTTCAAAGGAACGGATGTTTGTTTGACCTTATTTCCGGCAGTAGCGGAAATGGCTACAAGAGGCAGACAGAACAGATGTCTCTGAGAATTACGTGGGCGTGCGTGGGCGAGGCAAAATCCGGAAGTCCCGGTTTGGAGATTATAAAAAGATCTCGGCGCACGGATTTCAGACAGAGAGAGACGCAGACAGAGGCAGACAGGGAGCCAGACAGACCAGAGTAGCAGTAGAGGAGCGACGGAGATCGGCCGGTGAAGAGAGACACTCCCGTCAACCCATTAGAAGCGCGCTCTCTCGCTCTCTGTTCCCTAGGCTACACGGTTCATCGTCATTAATAAAAATATAACTCATATTTTTATATATATGCGTGTTTGTCTGTTTTTTGATATACAACATATTGTCTCGAGAGTCGATTAGTTGTCATACGGTTACTGTCTGCGATGTATGTTTCTCCAAGGAAGTGTACAAAAATTTTAACGCTGCACGAACACATTGGCATGCCTTAAAAGAGATCGCGGATATTGTTGATGTCAGTCTTAGGACTGTAAGTTGTGTCATCAAGGCAAAGAAACAAACTGGATCCATCAATCCAAAACGTAAAGGTAAAAGAGATGTATTTATGATAAGGAAAAGTGTAAAATATCTGAGGAAGATATTATTCATTTTGTTTCCGTTAATTTGCACAGGAGTGTATTTAAGTGAGATTTTAACTTTCTAGACGTATGGTTAACAATATATGTTTTAGATTTGTTAGTTTAACTGATAACTGGAGGATATGTTTGTATATTCGGCATGTCATTTTAGATATATTTTTTATATCGATGTCTAGGAAATATACACTAACGGCCATAATTATTAGGTCACCCCAGTTTTTTCCCAAGAAAAGATGTATTTCATACTAATTTTACTATTTATTGACAAATGAAAAGAAAATGTTTCTTTTGTTATTATTAATTTGCAAAATATTACAAGGCAAGGAAGCAAAGAGGAACTCGTTCAAATCACCATAAATGTCCTTCATTCTTTCAGTAATGAAATTGCAATATAGGTCATTATTACATATTTAGAAATTCATTTGCTGTACGTGTTATTGTGCAGTATTAATAAAAGAATCATTATATTTTAATTTACAATTATTCACTTTGCCATAAACACTAAAAAATGTATGGAATTCATCAATTTTTTAAAACACTGTGGTCCCCTAACAATTATGGCCAGCAGTGTAGATTATTGTCTCGAGTATCAGTTCTAAATGCCTTGTTATTTTTAATGGTGTTTTTTTCGCTAACCCATTATTATGCCGAATAAGATTTACAGTAAGATAGAATTTCATCTTTTTTATTTCATTTCTGATTTAATACTATTATTAGATTCCATATTTTTGTTACATATTTATATGTATTATTAAATTACATTTTTTAAAAATTGTTCTGCATTATTTTTTGTCATTGTTAATCTCTCCTTCCGCTACATAAAATATATCTCGTAAAACTGCAATTTTTATCCATCCATTTCGTTGTGGTGCAATGGATATTGGCACTGAATGAGAAATCTGTGGAGCAGAGATATTAATGTAGTTGAATTCGTTGCATTCACTTAGGAGAAAATACCCAGCAATGGGTTTAATAGCAGGGCAGATTTAGTTCTGTAGCCTTGAATGGCAAATAGTGTACCACAGAAAGAAGAAACTTTAACCTCGCTAGACAAAATAAAAATCCAAATACGATAATGTTTTCTATAACCTGGTTGACATCACTCAAATCAGTCAGTTAAGTGCCATACGTGATACAGTCTTTGGGCGATCATGTCTCGAAAGAGACATGACTGACTGGGCGGAAGATTATTCTGCAGTAGGTTGCTATTGCTTTCTGCGATAGACTGGTTGCCAGCCAGGGCTATAGAACCCAATCTGTCCTGTTATTTGACTTATAGTTAAAGCCAGAAGAGATGCATTATATCATTACGTAGTAATTAGTGGGGTATCTGTTTATTACTTCATGACAATAGAAAAACGATCCCCCACATTATGACCAACAGAAGCCTTAATCATGATTCCAATTATTATATTCAGTCAGTCAGTTAAGTGCCATACCTGATACACGCTTTGGGCGATCATGTCTCGAAAGAGACATGACTGATTTGGCGGAAGATTATCTTGCAGTAGGTTGCCATTGCTTTCTGCGGTAGACTGGTTGTCATCCAAGGCTATGGAACCCAACCTGTCCTGTTATTTGACTCTTAACTAGAAGAGATGTATTATATCATTACGTAGTAATTAGTGGGAGATCAGTTCATTTCAATAGAAAAACGATCCCCCGCCTATGACCAACAGAAGCCTTAATCATCATTCCACTTATTATATTCAGTCAGTCAGTTAAGTGCCATACGTGATACACGCTTTGGGCGATCATGTCTCGAAAGAGACATGATTGATTTGGCGGAAGATTATCCTGCAGTAGGTTGCCATTGCTTTCTGCGGTAGACTGGTTCCCAGCCAAGGCTATAGAACCCAATCTGTCCTGTTATTGAACCCATAACTGGAGTAATAGACATATTCATACCTTTCTCTTGGGTATTTGTGCATAAGTGAATGCAAGGAATTCAACTGTTTCCTTGCAACTGAAATTACTCAAATCACCAAGCGCAAATGCGCTTCATTTTCAAATATTTCATGATTTTCAAAAATATTGTTTAACGAATATTTGTAGTGAACACGAAATTAAAAGCAACTCTCTTCTTTTTTCCCTTTTACACAAAATTCACAATGACGTGTGAAATCTTGATTTTGCTTATTAGGAAAATGACTTTCGTTATAAAAAGAAAGAAAGAAAGAAAGAAAGAAAGAAAGAAAGACGAATCAGTCTGCGAGATGGAAGCAGCGATATCATACGCCAGCAACATTAAACAAAGGAAACTTCAAATGCCGACTCGGATGTGATTTGTCTTCTCACGCGATCGTTCTCCTTCTTAACGCATGTGAATTTCTTTTACCTCTTTTTCTTCGTCCGCAACAGTCTCGTAGTCAACAAAGGAGACAACAACAAGATACTCCAACTGACTCCTAGATATTAACTCCGATAAATGCAATTCCTTTATTGCTTCATCTTTCTTTTCACTTTCTTGCCGACCATAAAAAAGAAAAGAAATACAAAGTTCATTACTATTCTGTTAATCTTTGCATTTACACACGTTACAACTACAAATTTTTGCATTTACACACGTTACAACTACAAATCTTTGCATTTACACACGTTACAACTACAAATCTTTGCATTTACACACGTTACAACTACAAATTTTTGCATTTACACACGTTTCAACTACAAATTTTTGCATTTACACACGTTTCAACTACAAATCTTTGCATTTACACACGTTACAACTACAAATCTTTGCATTTACACACGTTACAACTACAAATCTTTGCATTTACACACGTTACAACTACAAATCTTTGCATTTACGCACGTTACAACTACAAATCTTTGCATTTACGCACGTTACAACTACAAATCTTTGCATTTACACACGTTACAACTACAAATTTTTGCATTTACGCACGTTACAACTACACATCTTTGCATTTACGCACGTTACAACTACAAATCTTTGCATTTACACACGTTACAACTACAAATCTTTGCATTTGCACACGTTACAACTACAAATCTTTGCATTTACACACGTTACAACTACAAATCTTTGCATTTACACACGTTACAACTACAAATTTTTGATTCACTTAACTCCTTACTACTATTTCTCATTGCACGTTTAACTTCCACAAATTTATGTTATTCTGATTAGTTAATAAAAATTCTACTTATTTTACAAATTAAACACTTTTATTCTTCCAGATTCCAACATGCAACCTTGAACAATCTGATAATTTTGATAAAGCCTAAGTTGTGGTGAGTGTCGGCTATATTTGTGATCCCTAATGTGATCGATCCCGACTTAGGAGCACAGATACAGTCATTTTCTCACCGGCGCAATGTGGCTTCCTTGTTACTCTTCTGGGAATACTTTCACGGCTTCTGCTCCGATGAAATTAGCTCCCTGGTACCTCCTTTGTATGAATTTACTCGAGCCACAAGATTAGCAACTAGGTCCCACATTTTCACTGTGAGACCAATAAAATGCAAACGCAAATTCTACTCAAATAGCTTCTTTTCTCGCACTTCCCGCCTGTGGAATTCCCTTCTGTTTACTTGATTCCCTGATAGCTACAATTTCCAAGAGTTTAAATGTATGGTCAATAGTCATCTTTTATCTCAGTAACTTGCATCTTCTCTCTCATGCTCTTTTCTCCGTCCACTGTCAGTATTCGCATCCTTCTTTTACCCACTTCCTGACACTACCTATAACCTGTCACTCTTTCTCATAACTTATCTTCTATGTAACTCACTGCGCACCAGTGGCTGTAAATTACCGTTCTTGGGGCGATATGATAATATTAAAAAAATATTGACTGGTTCTGTTTTTATTACCCTGCCTTCAGTTAATTTCTCACCGACGTGATGTGCTTTCATTTACTATATGTCTTTTCTACATTTATTTTCATTACAACTGATCTGATGAGCTTCTTTTTCTGCTGCTCCGACCACATATATTTTTTTTAATCGTGCCACCCCAAGCAAGGCATTCCACTGCCACTATAGCGCAGGGGGTTACATAGAGGGATTGGGTATAGGAAATGTCAAAAGGAGGGTGATAGATGACTTAGGATGTACATAGGGAAAGAGTTGGAGAGAGTGGGTGTGAGTTAGTGTGTTAGGAGGTATCTATTGACCTTACATTTAAACTCTTGGAGGTTGTAGCCGTCGGGGAAGCAAGCATTCGGTAGGGAATTCCACAGGCGGGAAGTGCGAGGAAAGAAGCTGTTGGAGTAGAAATTGCGGTTACATTTCATCGGTTTCACTGTAAACGGGTGGGACCTAGTTGCCAATCTAGTATCTAGTGCAAATTCACATCTAGGGGGCACCAGGGATTTAAGTTCGTCAGATCAGCCGCGTGCTATTAGTGTCATCTAGGTCTCACCATTTCTCCGTTGAAATAGTTAAATGTAACCGACTCTGCTACTCTAACAGTTTCTTTTCTTGCACTACCCGTTTGTGGATCTCCATTCTGTTTGCTTGCTTCATTGATAGCTACTATCAAAATCTCAATTACCATCATTTCTCTCCTCGGTTCTCTGCCTTCTCTTAACTTTTCTATTATATCCTTTATACTTTGTTTTTCTATCATTGTAAATCGGTACACACCAATGGTGGTTCTACTTTGCTTGAGGTGAAAATCTTATAAAAAAATGAAAAAGAGAAAACATTATCTGGAGCCATCTAAGGACTCATTTTTATTCATATATAATATAAC
Source organism: Ascarosepion bandense (assembly GCA_037127315.1). Classification (NCBI taxonomy): domain Eukaryota; kingdom Metazoa; phylum Mollusca; class Cephalopoda; order Sepiida; family Sepiidae; genus Ascarosepion; species Ascarosepion bandense. The sequence continues at coordinate 2,551,360 of JBBBDQ010001244.1, read as the reverse complement.
CCGTTAAATTATCTCTGCAAGAGGATTATTTATAGTATCAACTCATGAATGTAAATCAAATGTAAATCTTTAAAAAAAATTAGAATCGACTCATAGATTACATACAGAAAGACGATGACCATGACATATACTGAGAATGCCATTAGTATAATTAATAATAAAGCTCTTTAAGAATAGGATAACATATTCAGCAGATGGTTGTAATTAATATCTATCTTTCTGTATGCCAGTCAAGTCCGGTTTTACGCAAAACGGTCTATAATAATCTATAGCCAAATTCAATGTACATATTGTTTTATTATAGATATTTCCCTTCCTTGACATAATCAATATAACGTGTGTATGCGGAGATATATAACTGACTGGAGTTATCTCCCTTCACATTCTTCTTCTCTTGTGATCATGGTTCTACAAAGCCTATTCTCTTTTATACCTCCAAGCATTTCTTCGTTGTCTCCCACTACTCCCTCTTGTCTTTGACATATGACTAGTGATTAAAGAAAGACTGTCATGATTGTTAACGACTATTAATAGCAACAACCTAAATAAGGCAGCTCTCTCGCATATAATATTGTGAACATTGAAGAAATATGCTAAAAGGCTATTTCTAACCAACTTTAATCCAGTGTCCTCATTTGAGGACACCATAAAAACTGTAAAAAAATAGTCGCTATAAATCATTATATAAAGCCATTATTATATACAGGTAGTGAGGACATATTGATTCATCAATAAAATTACCTTCCAAATATTGCCTGGTTAGAAGAAAAGTTCTTGTGATTTAAAAATTAATTTAATGTTCTAAAACCTTAGGACACTGGGTTAAAATGGGTTAAGAGGGAAAAAAAACTCGAAGACAGGTACGTTTCTACAAACAGAAAATAAGAATTAGAAAGAACCTCATATCTACAACCAGACAGCGACAGGTGACACTTTGAAGAAGATATTTTTTGTGAAAGGCTAGCAGAGTTGGAATCACGGATAGGGTGCTGGATAATAACTCGGATAGCGGCTCGGATTGAGGAATCGGAGAGCCGAGTTCGAATTCCAGTTGAATCCATTACATTTTAAATAAGTGCTAATATCTTTGAAAAAGGCATGAATACATTTCCTCTCTCTCTCTCCAGTTATCGGTAAATAGCAGGACAGACAGTGTTCTATACCCTTGATTGGCAAACAGTCTACAGCAGTAAGAACTGAAAACAGTTGCGGAAAAACCTTATCACCACATGCCGTTGGGGAGCCAAAAAGTCCCAGGAAACTTCTTGAAAAGAAGCCAGCTCAACCTGCCCAGGGTGGATATTACCACAAGTATAAGAGCAGGGATGCTGGGTAATGGTTGATTTTTCAACGCGCAAATTCGCTAAAGCCGAAATTCAGAAGGCCGAAGTTTAAAATTATTTTAATAGTGTAGAAAAATTAAAATTAAAATTATTAAAAATTAAAATTATTAAAAATTATTATTAAAATTATTATTAAAATTAAAATATTATTAAAATTAAAATTATTATTAAAAATTATTATTAAAATTATTAAAAATTAAAATTATTAAAATTATTAAAAATTAAAATTATTTTAATAGTGTAGAAAAATTAAAATTAGTGTAGAAAATTAAAATTATTTTAATAGTGTAGAAAAAATTATTCAACACCCGCTTCGGTACTTCCATTTTTTACTGAACCTCAAGGCGTCGATAAATGACATCCTACTTTTTCTTTAAAGAGAGATTTTACCTGCGGGGGATTGTACACTGGGGCTTGAAACAATATTGATTTCAATTTCAGTTAATAGAAGTGAACATCGAAACAAGGCAAATAGAAAATATTTTTTCAGCGTAGCTTAGATTTTGACGCAAGACCAAAAGTGAAACAACCAGTTTATATCGAACTAACTACCAAGTTGTGATCAATTTAGAGAGATAATCTACTTGCAGTTAGATCAACCAAATGCATCTGCAATTCGACTTGTTTCCAGTCTGGTTGCACGAGGAAATTCTTGTGCTGGGGGCACCAGTGTGCTAAGTTCGTCGGAGCAGAGGGCATGAAAATATTTGTAGAACAGACAGAGAGAAACCACATCCTGCCGACGAGAAAGTGGCTGACGTCGAGCTGCCAAGTCGAGACCTATTACATTACAGATTCTCTTTGGAGTCTATCGTGAACACTGAGATGAATAGCAGGGGCGCTTGACCAGATACGACAACAGTATTTTATGCACGGTCTGATGATTGATTTGTATATGTGAAAGATGGATTCAGGCGGTAAAAGAACTTCCTGACCCGACATAGTGACCCAACTTTCCTAGCAGTGGATTTAGCTATTGACACAATGTAATGATTCCATTTGATGTCGGAAGATAGGGTAAGACCGACAAGGTGCAATATATTGCTTTCAGGGAGACTTACTTGGTCCATGCTTATGGGTGACAGGAGAGATTGCCTGTGATGGTTGACATATAGCAGTTACGTTTTATTAGTATTGAAATTTACAAGCCACTTCTTACCCGAGTCTACTACTGAGTGGAGTTCCTTCTCGAGATCAGCCGCGAGGTTATGTTTGTCCGCCTCGCCAGATTTCTTACTGATGTGAGAGTAAATGGAGTTGTCATCTGCGAAGTTGTCTACTAGGGATTTGATCACGACTGGGCGATCATTTATGAGAATCATAAAGTGCATCGGGCCTAGGATAAGAGCCCTGGGAACACCAGCGTTCTTGCGGTAGGATGTAGAAGCATGCCCATTTAAGATGTAGGGGCATGTCCATTTAAGACGTACCTTCATTATGCGGTTAGATAGGAAAGATTGAATCAGATTAAGCAAGCTTCCAGTGATTCCATAACACTGTAGTTTGTGTAGAAGGTCAGCAAGCTAAACCCTACCAAATATTTGGAGATATACAGGACAACTTATCAAGAGCCTGGTATATGTTGGTTGGTTTGTTGATTTGTTTTTATGGCATATCAACCTCGGCGGGTCATTTATTGCCAACTAAATTTGATTTATTTATTGCTGGTAATACCTTTTTCTTTCAACAATATATTGTTGATTTTATATAGGTTTTGTGTCTAGTAATACTTTTTTTCTTTTCGAGTATCAAGATTTATTAGGATTTGTTTAAGGAAAGGGTCCCCAAGTCCTACCCTGCTATTTAACCCATAACTGGAGGGAAGAGGCGGATTAATACCTTTCCTAAGGGTACCAGTGCTTAAATGAATGCAGGGTATTCAACTGCAATTCGAACTCCAGGTATATGTACACTGTATTTTAAATTTCCTGTAATGGATTTAAGATTCAAGTGTTGGATAATGGTTTTACTTACTCCTCTGCCCAACTTGAGCGATCTGTGACACTAGGTCGGTATTTTATGAAGGGAGTAGTCAAATGACCAATGGTCAAATATTAGCAACACACGCTTACGCCGTAATTTGATAAAAATCTTGTCTTAACATGTATAAGTTTATCTTAACCAATCTCACAGACTCACCAAAAGGCATATCATTGTGTTGGAAAATCAGCTATATAACATCTGGACATACCGAAAGGTTGAAATCATGGTATCGTAATCGTCTGATGTTTTGAAATTTAATATTTAAAAGCCCTACATGTTAAATTTTTATTTTTCCTTAAATATGTATAGAACACTTATAATATAACTTTTTTCTGGTTTAATAGTTAATATATATATATATATATATATATATATATATATATATATATATATATATGTATATTTCGAATTAGTTATATATATATCGCCAATCAGTCGTAGACTTCCGGTGACGACCCGGAAGTACCCATTGCTCATACTACGTCTTACGACGGTTGAGACGATTCACCCTTATTCTTGTATTGGATACTAATAACCTTTGTAAATACTATTTTCACGGAATACAACAATTAACATATTCTTGTTGTTGAGTTATTTATTCTTACTCACGACATATATATATATATATATATATATATATATATATATATATATATATAATTCTATTTCTTATATATAATAGATTATGTTATACAGAATGGTCAAAAGGTAGGTCTACGGTAAATGATAACATGTACTTTTCGATTATATAGAAAATTAGAATTACTAATACATTTATTATACTGACAATTAAATTTTTTGTGTAGAACAATTACCATAACATAGTCATATGGAACACCATTGCAATAATATAACTGATACACACACTATTCTATCTACTTCTCAACCATCCAGCATATATATATATATATATATATATATATATATATATATATATATATATAAGTTTATTGTATATACATAATTATAATTATATATATATAATAAATTATAATTAAATATATATATATATATATATAATAAATTATAATTAAATGTATATATATAAATATATATATATATATATATATATATTGATAATATTAATAATAATGGTGTACATCAAAATAAACATTACACTATTAACTTATATGATTGCAACCAAATACATAATAATAACAAACAAGATGAAAAATCTCTCAAAAACATAATACGTAGAAAAATTAAACCAATAAATAATAATAATCAAATGAAGCTCATCATATATTATAAAAAATTCAAAACAATTGACCTCACAGTCTCAAATAACTCTACAAGCACTCAAGTAAATCCTCTACAGAAAACCAATGTCGGGTATCAATTTACATACCCGTTCAGAGAATGTATCTCTGGTACTAATAATAAACCTACTACATATATTGGTTTTACTACAACCACGCTCTCCCGTAGACTCACCTGTCACCTTTCTGATCAGAGCACAATCAAACGACATTTCTCAGAAAAACACAGCCATGTAGGTAATATCAGACAGATTTTAGTCAACAATACAATAATTCTCACTCATACACTCAGTAAAACAACCTTCCAATAAATCCAAACAACCTACACTTAATAAAATCACGTTTAAATCTGGTCATAACACATTACATTGCATCTAAATATATGGTTCTGTTAACACCTCGAGCTCTCACGCGGTGTGACGTCATAGAACCGCATTATAAATTTACGAACTGCGTTTGCTATTTTATGTCAACACAAGATAAAATCGTCTGTTTTGTGTTAACGTTCTTGTGAACTTTCTGAGGATGGCTCATGTGAGCCGAAGGCTTACAACCAACTTAATAAAAAATTATCCAAATGTTGGAGAATTTTCGTCTTTATTTTTACCTGAAATTAAAGCCCAAATACAATGTTTAGAACAGTTCATGATTAAACATAATAGACATTCATTGTCTGTTATATTTAACAGTATATGTTTAGAAAATTATCTGCTGCCTCGATACACTATATATATATATAAAATTTATTATAATTCAGTCTATTATATATATAAAAGAAGAAAAATTCGAAAATGTTTTAAAAAACAAATACTAAGAGACAAAATCACATTTAACACATTACTGAACAGATAAAATTTCAACATTTATTATTGTAATGTTAAACTTCGTAAACTGCAGTAAACAAAACGACTTTTCTTATAGTGCAGCCATTTGAAGGTTTGACACAAATTATAACAATTTATACATAATCACAAATAAAACTGACAGAAAGAATCGTTTCGCAAAACTGAAACTCTCTTTTTTTTCAAATTTGAAACTCTCTAGCAATTTATTGAATGTGTTTCTCAATCTTAGCATTTGTTTTTCCATTTTCGAAATCTATTTTCTTTTGACTACCCAAAATCAAACAATTCTCATATATAATAATTATAAGATGTCGGCTATCGATGACAATTAAGTTTACATTTCTTTTTATTTCCCAACAATAAAGTGAATATTGCAGATTGCAATTTCCATTATAACCTGTTTACTCAATTAAGACGAACTTTATCACGATTTTATAAAAGAAGCCTACGTGTTTTTAAAAAGTAAGAAACATTTCAATTTATTGAATCTGAACAGTCGCAAAGCACGTATTTCTTGTTTATATGAAAGAAATCATGTTCGCGAAAATGAGGAAGCAGAACTTTGTTTAGTTTTGAGTAAAGTATCAGTCAATACTATCTTGCTTGTGACCACAATGACCAGAAAGATAGGAAGGAAAATACAGCAACGGTGAACATTTTTTTCTTTTATGAATTTCATCTCAAGGACAGCTAATGGTACGCAGGGAATTGGAGAGAGAGAGAGAGAGAGAGAGAGAGAGAGAGAGAGAGAGAGAGAGAGAGAGAGAGAGAGAGAGCTAATGGTACGCAGGGAATTGCAGAGAGAGAGAGAGACAGAGATAATGGTGCGCGGGGAATTGCAGAGAGAGAGAGAGAGAGTGAGAGAAAGAGCTAATGGTACGCAGGGAATTGCAGAGAGGGAGAGAGCTAATGAGGCGCAGGGAATTGCAGAGAGAGAGAGAGAGAGGTGGGGTACATAGAATGCCGAAGAAAGGAAGGGAGGTTGATGGAATTTGGGGAGGTGGTTAGAGTAAAGGGAGGTAGAAGATGGCAATTAACTTTGCTTATCTTGGAACAACTGCAACTGACAGGTCGTTCCAAGGTCATCAGAACATTTTAATCTGAGGCCTTGCTGTTGGATGTAGTTTATCGTCATACCCAGGACTAGCATTTGATATAAAATAATACAAAATAAAAGGCGGTGAACACAAACTTCTATAGTGCAGTAAAACTAAAAAATATGTTTATTTATGTAAAAATTTTATTCAGTAAAAATACATACGTTTATGACCTTCTTTCTATCGTGTTAATCGTTCATTTTGACGTAACATCAGTAATAGTGGAGAATTTTCCTTTTTTAAAACAGAATGTTTTTCAATTTAGATATTTTCATTTAAAATCAAGAAACCACTGAGAGAATGTTGCTTCAATTCTGATATATAGAGTGTTATGTATTTTAGTGATAATCCTTCTTTAATATATGTTCCATTGAAGAAAAATGATAAGGTGAATTGTTTAGCTTTTTATTGTATTTAATTTTTGGTTTATCTACATAAGACTTCTTTTATTGAATTAATGAATGTCCACGTTTTTTACAGTTTCCATCGCTTTCGACAAAATTGTTAGCCATTTACTATCATTATTTTTTGTTATACTTCCATAACAAATTATAAGTGCTATTGAAGAAATATAAATGTCACTAAAAGTAGACATATTCTTAATACTACCAGAAATTTATAACTGTGTACATAATTAATGTTAATAACCTTTATTTGTTAATTTTTTTTTTAATTAAATGCTTCTATTATATTTAAAAGCTTTTTGCAAGTGAATGTTTTGAACTGTTATCGTGATTTTCTAAGTATCAATTAGATTTGGCACAATGGCGAAAGTATGAGCTACCCAGTTAAGATCGAACTCACTACTCAATTGCAATGATTCTCACCAGACAAGCTTGTTAACCACTACACAACAAAGAGATGCCTATTTTCAATAAACACCATTGCAAAAATATAACCGAAATACAAACTTATTCTACCAACTGTTCACTTACTTTTGGACCACCACATATATATATATATATATATATATATATATATATATATATATATATATACTAGCAGTATAGCTTCTGAATATTATTTCTTATGTTTTTGTCTGTGAGTGTATCAAATTTGATTAAAATCGAACCACTCCTTCTATAACCCGATTTTTTCGAATATCAATTTTCGCTATTTATCAGGGGGTACCTCGACACAAAACCTAGCTAAGAACACTCGCAGACGCTTATAGTACAACTGTGTAAATTTTCAGTAAAATCGTTTCAGCCGTTTCGGAGTCTATAGGTAACGGACCCACACACACAGACACACACACGCATAAACACACAGGGACAAAGTTCCATTCATAAAAAATTATATATATATATATATATATATATATATTATCCTACGGTGGTACATTTATTGCGCAATCATCTGGTGCATATTATGAACTGTCGTTTTTTTATTTTAACTTACATTTTTGGCAATAGCGTTACTTAAGGACACTAAAATTTATAAATCTGAGGAGCAACTTTTACATTTATTAAATGTATAATTTAATTAAGTTTATAACAAAACCCCAAAATGAAATACAAAACTAAATTTAAAAATTAAAAAGAATAAAATAAATATATATATATTGCGGGGACGATTTTTTAAAGGAAGGTTAAACGGGAAGGTCACTTATATTTGCTTATTGGTCCGGTATATGACAAAAAACTACATCCGGCACGAGGCCTCTGATTGGGCGTTTGTGTGGAGCATAGAACCACATTTTAATTGCTGTTGTTCCCAGGTCCACCCCGACCCGAGAGGGTAGTACCTGTTAGGGTCCCAAATTTGGGCAAATAGTTTATCCCTCAAACTGGGTTCAAAACACTATGAAAGAGTAAAAATAGACCTTTATAGAATTATTTACATAAAATTAGACTTTTATTAAAAAAATTAGCATTTTTGAAGAAATAGCATTATTTTTTTTTTATAAGCGTTTCACACCGAGCAAGGCATTTCACTGCCACTACTGCACAGGGGGCTACATAGAGTGGAGGAAGGATGGTTAAATATAGGAAATGTCATAGGGTGGGTGATAGGCGGGTAAGGATACCGAGAGTGGTTAAATATAGGAAATGTCAGAGGGTGGGTGATAGGCGGGTAAGGATACCAAAAGTGGTTAAATATAGGAAATGTCAGAGGGTGGGTGATAGGCGGGTAAGGATACCGAGAATGAGGGTTGGGTAGATGAGAGTGTTCTGAGAATAATTGGAAGTTAGTGTGATAGGAGGTGTCTATGGAAGTTAGTGTGATAGGAGGTGTCTATTGACCCTACATTTAAACACCTGGAGATTGTAGTTGTCGGGAATGCAGACTTGTGGAAGGGAATTCCACAGGCGGGAAGCGCGAGAAAAGAAGCTGTTGGAGTAGAAATTACGGTTATATCTTATCTGTTTAACTCTAAAAGGGTGGGACCTAGTTGCCAATCGAGTATCTCGTGCAAATTCGTGCTTTGGCGGCATCAGTGATCTAAGTTCATAGGAGCAGAAGCCATGAAAGTACTTGTAGAAGAGGCACAGGGAAGAAACATCACGCCGGTATTACCAGCAATAAATGTTTTAATAAAAAAAAAACTAACCATAATTTTTTTTTCATCAAAAACTACCTAAATGATATGCCATTAAACAAAACTTAAACACAAACCCATTATGAATGTATTCCTACGAGTACACAGAACTGTCTCATCAGTCATGTTTTGCTATGGGGTCATGGCTAGTTTTGGGTCTTTCACCATCAAAATTGTTCACCTAAGTGATCCTAACGGAACAATGCTATTTCAGCAGGCAATCCTGTAATCGTCATGCGCACAATAACGAATTTATAACTACCACTGCAAGTTATGAAATAGAAAACTTCCAATCAGAAACTTCGTATGTTATTTCCACCTCAGCTAAGACAAGACAAAAAAAAAAAAAATAGAAAAACGGTATAGTTGTCTTTCCAGAAATAGTTTGCTAGGATCTGTTTGGTCAGTTGCTGGGAAGGAGTGGGCGCTTCGGCCATGCACCGCCTTTGTCTCACCAGGTGATAAACCTGTGCGTATCCTTCGATCTCCATTATCTATGCATTTCATCATTGCCTAGACTATCTTAAGGCTGCGCAGATCCTTGCATTCTTTTCCGCAGTTGATATTTCGATGTCGTAGACCGTGACACATTCATAGCGGTCGGTATCGTAATATACGTCCTAGCGAGAATCTCATTTTCTCCACCAAACTCTCGGGATTCCCTGATAGTGTAAATTGTTATGGATAGTCGGAGTAAATATAGGATTATTTCTCACGAAATATACATGTTGAAATGCCAGTCCGACATGCTCCTTGGTGCTGTCTTTTCATCGGTCAATTGTCTTTCCAGGTGTCAATATGTTGTGGATGAGTTTTCACACTGAAAGTTATAAACGTGCTATGTTGGTTGCTAATCGACTTAACGCACCCAAAATGTTAGGAACTTGGTAATCTTCCACTGTAAGCTGACTCCTTACTAATCGGCTAACTGCCGACTAATATCAACTACCTTAGTCCAACTATGTCTAAACTGGAACTAACTAATAGTTCTACTGAACTCCAATAGAACTCTGAAGAACTCTCTAGAACTTCTAAGAACTCCTGTTAACTCTTATTAATAGAGGAGGGGGAATTTATTATCTGAGGAAAAGGTGTGTTTCACCATAACAGAATGACATTTTTCATCAGTCGTCATCGGGTCTATTTCCAGATGTCACTGTGTAAATCAAAATGAAATCTTTCATGAATACACTCAAACGAATGCACAGGATCACCTCATCAGTGATGTTATGCCTTGTGGTCATGACTAGTTTCGGGTCTTTCAACATTATACTTATTCAACCAAGCGAATCTGCTGGAAAAATACTATTCCAGTAGGCGATCCTGTAATTGTCAAGCGCACAACAACGGATTTATAATTGTCACTGCCAGTTACGAAATAAAAAGCGTCGAATCAGAAAGACCGTACGTCACTTCCGCCTCAGCCAAGATTAGACAAAACAAAGAAAACCTAAATATTCATCTTTCCAGAATTACGTCTGTTTGGTCAGTGGCTTGGAGGGACTTTGTGCTGTGGTGTAAGTTTTCATTTGAGACGTTTTCACTTTTTTTTCTACTCATTCAAAGCGCTGGTTAGTGATTTGATGGCAAATTTAATTTATATAACTCTATCTACAGAAACAATAATATAATTTTAATTCAAATACAAATATGCACATATAAGAAATTGTAAATACAATAGAAATCTGCACATAAATATCATGGCAGATCGACCTATGAAATTATATATATATATATATATATATATATATATATATATATATATATATATATAAATAAATAAATTTATTTTATAAATGTAACTTTGTCTGTCGCCTGGGTGGATTTGTATTTGCCCTTCACCGGACTGGTGTCCACAGTACTATAGACCAGCCATTTCTCAAAAAAAAAAAAATAATTCCCCCACTTATATTAATATTTTATAATTATTTTATAATTACTTTATTTTATTTTATTTTATTTATTTATTATTTTTCCCCTAAATATGCCATTTCAAATAAGTTTCCAAATCTCTCACACTTTTAAACATTTAAAGTTAAACGTTGTTTGACCCTCATGGAGCGTTTTCTATTTGATATCTGATATTCTCTCCTTTTCTTTCCTTCCGTTTTTCCCCTTCCTTAATTTTTTTCTCTATACACTCTTTTTATAAACCGCCTCTTCCCTTTGGATTCTGTTTTATTTAGCCCAATTCCCAATTTAAAGACCTCCCATTCTCTTTTCGTCTATTAAGCAAGACTTAATTTTTTTTCTCTATACACTCTTTTTATAAACCGCCTCTTCTATTTGGATTTTGTTTTATTTAGCCCAATTCCCAATTTAAAGACCTCCCATTCTCTTTTCGTCTATTAAGCAAGACTTAATTTTTTTTCTCTATACACTCTTTTTATAAACCGCCTCTTCTATTTGGATTTTGTTTTATTTAGCCCAATTCCCAATTTAAAGACCTCCCATTCTCTTTTCGTCTATTAAGCAAGACTTAATTTTTTTTCTCTATACACTCTTTTTATAAACCGCCTCTTCTATTTGGATTCTGTTTTATTTAGCCCAATTCCCAATTTAACGACCTCCCATTTCCTTAACTCTTATCGTCTATTAAGCAAGATATGCCAATCTCCCATCCCTTCACTTACAAAGTAAAAACCAAAAATAGACTGACCTTTAAAAGAATGTTTTTGTGACGTATATTTCTCAAATGTTAACTGTTATTTTTGTCTTCTTCTTAATCCTAATTTCCTTCATTTTGAAATGGAAACTTGTTGCTGAGGAGACGTGAATTCTCTCTTAGAGATTTCATGTTGAAATGTTCATTAAACATTTTTGAATTTTGAAAAATTACTTTAATTTATATTGGCTCCGTAATTTTAAGTACATTGAGCTCTCCTCCCGTATCATTTTTTAATATTAAAAATTTTAATATTAATCAGTATCAGTTTTTTGTAATTTACCTTCCTACTTTTCCCATTTCGGATTAAAGAAGAATATATATATATATATATATATATATATATATATATATATATACATGCACAAATATCAATAGAAGTAAAAATATTTTCACAGATATATATATATATATATAAATAAATTCATAAAAACATATACTGTGAAATATAACAGACAATGAATGTCTATTATGTTTAATATAATAAAGCCAGTGCATATATTGGTTTTACAACAACCACTATCTCCTGTGGACTTACCTGTAACGTTACTGATTAGAGTTCAATTAAACAAAATTTCTTAGAGAAACATAGTAGTATTTGATAGATTTTAGACAATAACACAATAATACTCACAGATACACACAGTAAAAAGAACCCTAAAATATTGGAAGCTATCTACATTGAATGAAACCAACCCACACTTAATATAATCACATTTCAATCTGGTCATAACACATTATATTACATTTACATATATGGTTCTCTTAATATTTCGGTGTGACGTCATAAAACCGCATTACAAATTTACGAACTGCGTCTGATATTCGGTGACTGTTATTGTTGCATAGCAACGTTTTATGTCAACACAAGATAAATTCATCGTTGATGATGGATGTAATTATGTTAACGTCCCTGTAACCTCTCTGAAGATGGCTCATGTGAGCCGAAAGCTTAGAACCAGCATAATAAAAAATTATCCAAATGTTGGACAATTTTTGTTTTTATTTTCACATGAAATTAAAGCCAAAATACAATACTTAGAACGGCTCATGAGTAAACATAATAGACATTCATTGTCTGTTAAATTTAACAGCATATGTTTGGATAATTATCTGCTGCCTCGATACACTATATATATATATATATATATATATATATATATATATATATATACTATAGCAACAACAAGAGCAATAGTAACCGAACTAACTCTGGCAAAACTAGTATTAATTAAGCTATAATTTAAATCGTCTTGTACAACCCACCGAGAACGAACTCGGAGGGAAAAGAAGGGGAAGTGAAAAAAGAAACAAACGAAGTACATGAACAAAAAGTCAATCACTCGAAAGAAAGAAAAAACCCAAGACGAAAACCTTAACACTAAAGGGCTCAATACGAAAGTAGACCAAACAAAGACAGAAACTCTGAGCAAGAGCCAACAACCTACCACGTTTTCGCCTAACGGCTCGTCAGGGAAATATATATATATATATATATATAGAGAGAGAGAGAGAGAGAGAGAGAAAGAGAGAGAGAGATGGTTGGGGAATGAGCTAGCTAGAGAGAAATAAAGATAGATTAGTAGATAGATAATATTATGTGTATATAGTTTCCCATATTTGCAAAGAATATATACACACTTGGGTTAAATATTAAAAAAATGTTCCACACCAGTGGTACCACTTTGAGTTTCATACTGAGGATCTATAATGTCGAGGCGGGCGGTTCTATGATGCATGATAATATCAGAAACAAAAATTGAAGGTGATGAGACAATGTTCTCTTCTTCCTTTATGTGTGTTGTCTTTTGTCTGATTTCCTTTGGGGCAATGTTGTTTGCTGATGTCACTATAGCTTCCTTTAGTAAGTTCCATTTTGAGTGTCCTTTTCGAATTTGTTCTTCGTATTGATTTTTCACGTTGTTACTGTATTCTTTCTGCAGGTTGAGGTCATTCACGAGTGTATCATTTTTCAGTCTTGGTGGTGCACTAGGCTTCTTCATTCTTAGGAGTTTTGCCCTTAGTTTGCAAATTACTGGGACGTAGTCCATTTCATAGTCGGCGCCCGGGTAGGTTTTGCATTGAACCACTGCTTTTCTGAATCCCCTGTTTATGGTTATATAATCTATTTTGCTTTTAATGCTGCCTCCAGAGTTTCTCAATGTCCATAGACGTTGTGGGTATTCTTGAAACCAGGTGTTAGTTATAACATTGGTCAGGTGCTGTGCACCATTGTACCTATTTTTCTCCTTGTTCTTTGCGGATTCCTAATCCAAAATTTGCCGTTTGTCTCTCCTTCCCTCCCTTTACCTAACTTAGTATTCAACTTCCCTTTTATGACTCTAATTTATTGGCTTTTGCACTGAGCCTTGACATTGTGCAAGATGGAGTAGAATGATTCTATTTCTTTCTCAGCGCTTAAAGTTGTTAGTACATAAACTACTAGTATAGATATGTTGAACCAAATTTTGCCCAGAGGATTCTCTCTGAAAACTGTTAATATCTCATAACGTATTTCTTCATGTCTTTGTCAAGTATTAGGTGGACTCATTTTCGTTATTTTTGCTTCCTGCGTATATTATCCAGTTGTTGTCACTGCTGAAGATTAGACCATCTGAGCGTTAGGCCATCTAATCTGGCATATACCCAGGATATTGATGTTCAGTCTGTTCATCTTCTGCTTGATATTCTCGAGTTGACCACAGTTGTTGAGCGTTCTGACATTCTTTCTTTGTTGGGCACAATCACAGGGTAAGTGTCCAGAGACACTTGTTGCTCCTGTCGTTCCTTCACGAGCGAGGGATAAATTCTGGAGGGTCAGGTGACATCTGTTGCCCATGTCGATCCTTACCGGGAGAGGAGATGCTTCCTTTGAAATTAACCCTCTTCACGAAATTGGGTTTCATATATTTATTGGGAAGACCCATGATTCAGCGCGGGATAGACAGTGGAGTGGTATCCAGTTGCCTTCTTCACAGTGATTTATTAAGACACCACCTCTAGTTAGCTGGCGATTGAATAAATATAAATATTAAGTATGTATTTATACTAAGTTCAAATGACTTGTCACGAAGAGGAAGATAACGTCAATTGCCCAGATTAGCATTTCGTTACCAGTAGACAGGAATTTGGTAATTTTTCAAAGACAAATCTTTTTTGACATTTTTTTAGAAAACATCACCGGTCGATTTTCAGTTTAAGAACAATCTGAAAACCAATTTTACCCAATTTTACCAAAACTTCACAAAAATGAAATTCTAATGTAGATAATCTATTAAACGATGTATTTTACCCTTCACTTAATTTCAGAAAATTTTGCATAGAACCTGTTTCTCCCTAAAAAAAATTGTTTTGTTAAAATTGGGAGTTTTTGGGGATTGTAAGTCGCCTACTTTTTTTTTCAATTTATTGCGATCTAAATAAAACTCTTCTCTGAATTGAAAAATAATAAATCGAATAAAGCAATGAAATTATTACTTAGAAAAGCTTTTAATTGCTTGTGTAAATAAGTACTCTAAAGGACATTAGTGTCTGAAGAAATAAAATCTTTTTGATGAATAATGAATTTTTACAAGAATTTTTTCAATTTTTTTTACATTTTAGTCGTAATAATTTATAATGGTTTAAAATCGTGTAAAAATCTCAGTTGGGATTTTTCTTGGATGTGATAGAATAATTAAGTGGAAAAGAAATTTTCGAATCCAAAATTGCAAAGATTATTAAACGTAGTTGTGCCATCTATTTTTAAAATAATTTTTTTTTTACTTTATACGTCCCTTATTTTCATGTATGGTTGACTAAAATTACCATTATTATAAAAAGCTTACGTAATCAAAGAGTTTTCTCCCTTGCCTTAGATTTAAGAAAACTGTTATTGTCCTGCGTAGCAGTTGTCATAGCTTCGTCATACAACAGTCCGTTAAACTTTCGATCAGATGAACACGAGCAATCGTTAATTATTGTTTGTATATTACTTTTTATGCTCGAAGTAAGTAATATTTCTTTAAAATCAGATCAATTTAACTTTTCAACTTTTTAATTTGACTAAGATTTTAACTATTGTCAGAAATATTTTTAAAATCAATGAATTTTGTTTGTTTATAATTTTCTTAAAATTAAGTAAATGACCGCTTTTAAGAAAATTTTAAGAAATCAAAATTAAATGTGACATTGCAATCTATATAATTTATATCTGAAATACACCAGATTTACTTAATAGAAATAATAAATTTAATCATTAATCTTTTAATTAAATCTAAAATAAAATCTTCAAGAATGTTTTTTCATTTTAAAAATCTCATTATAAACTTAGGTATCGAATATTTATGCCGAAATATTAGAGGTACTTAATATAATGTGAGGGCATTTGTATTTACTGGAATCATTGATGCTTATTCTTTATTTCACGGTTGATGAGATGTGTTTGATGGGATGATTACATCTTGGGTGGTCATATGTAGGATTAGCATATGTTTTTATGTAGCTTTGTAAATATTAATGACCAGGTGTAGACTTATATCTAGGAAATATATTTTTATGAGTCAGTGCTAATTATAAATTGAAGGCCGACGTTTTCATTTCCCTATGTATCAATTTTATAATTCTATCGGTTTTAGTTTTAGTGGGGTTCTTTACGACCATAATGCCGGCGTCTGTATACAACCCTATATCTTCAAAATTAATATCGTTATAGACAGTGAGGGTCATACAGAATAAATAAACCTACTAAATCTGAGAACTCAGATCGCTCCATTGGTCCAATGGTTATATTAAACTGATCCTTAGATTTGCTTTTGGTTCACTGTTGTGCATTGTGGATAAATAAGCATTGTTCTGCCTTCATAATGTTGATATATATATATATATGAATATTTCATCAACAGTCTGAACGAGGCAATTGTAAAATTTTTATTTACATTGCTGAAATAAATGCTGTATTTCTAACCTTTTAATTATGAATTGAGTTTTCAGTATATTTGCACTGGATAATATCCATTGCATTCTCCATTTCTATTTAACTGATAATTTGTATTAATTAAACTAATTCATTTGGCTTATCCTCTCTGCCATTCTTATATATATATATATATATATATATATATATATATATATATATATATTCTATGTGATTGTGAGAAAATTAGAGAAACATATAGATAAAAAAAAAACTATCGGCGAGATAGGTAGTAAATGAAAGAGAGTGACGGAATGAACGTGAATGAGAAAAAGAAACAGAAAAACAAAAGCGAGAGAGCAAATGAGAATGAGTGAGAGAGATTAAGTGAGGGTGAGAAAAAAGAAATGTCGAAAGGAATAAGGTAGAGTAAGGCACTGAGTGCGTGCAATAGAATTACATACAGAATGGTAATATCAGCTTCGAACGAGAAATTGGAGAGCCGAGTTCGAATTCCCGTTGAATTCCCTTAAGGAAGGTATCATTTTGTCTATTCGCCCTCCAACTATGGGTTGAATAGCAGGGCAAGATTGGGAGCTATAGACTTTGTTGGCAACCAGTCTCACGCAGCATGTAATGGCAACCAGGCCTTGTTTAGACTGTTGTTCACGCAAGATAAGCGCGCTCTCCCAGAAAATTTATCTAAGGTCAGCTCAGCATAGTTGCAGTAAAAACCACAAGTGGTATCTGTGGTTGTTAAACAAACACAAGTCTGCCTGAGCAAGTGTCTGCAATGGAGATTATCTAGCCACCTCGGTAGACGGATATCCTCGAAAGAGACATGATCGTTTAAATGTTTCATGTATGGCACTTAACTGAATTAAATATTAGAAGAAAGAAAGAAAGAAAAAACTAAAATGAGAGAAAGTGATTGAAAAGAGAAAAAAGATACGGAAAGACAGCGATATATTGGACAAAAGAGAGAGAATGAACGTGAGTAAGAGAGTGAGAGAAAGAAGAACGGAAAAAAACAACGAAATATCAAATGACAGAGAGAGAGAGAGAGTAAATGAGAGAGATCAACTGAGTGTGCATGAGAGAAAAAGAAACGGAAAGACAATGAATTATCAGAAGAAAGAAATAGAGAGGATAAATGAGAAAGATAAACTGAGGACGTGCGAGTCGATGCGTGAGCTACTTTCACTCTTCCATATTTTGCTGGTATTATATTCTTTAAGTTAAAGGCATTCAGCAGTAAACTTAATTCACTTAGAACATTGAAATAATTTGATTTTCCAGAAACAGTTTCCGTTTTAATATTAGAAATCCATCTCTGTATTTTTCCCAATCCAGCCGTCAATTTCTGGCAAAGACAGACGTTCCCCACGCTCGTTAATAGAATTTCCAGTCAGCAACTGCGCACTCAAAAGGAATATTTCTTCTTAAATTGCTCTCTGAGGCATGGAACCTAATTGCACTGTCCTGCAAATACTAAAGTATTTTCCCTTTTCGGGATGTCCTTGTTGCCATTTCAGTACTGTTTGTATACACACCGAAGACTCAGAGACATTTGCAAAGAAAATGAAGAAGCATAATTATCGACTGGAAATGCGTTTTTATTAAAACGCCTTGTTGTTACAATCTGTTAACTAACTTAGGGAAAATATCTCTATAAGTGTCCGAAAATTCAGGTAAAAACAAATACGAGAGATGCCTGGCAAGTAAGGTACAATTACTTTAGGAAAAAATCCCAAAAAAGCAAGATACAAAATCAATTAGGAATACGCGTAAAGAAAGATATAAATCTTTACGGACCATGTCCGAAACATTATGCGCAAGAGATATTCAAATAATTGTATATAATGATATAATAATATAATATAACTATTTATGTTAGCTAAGTGCCATACGGATGTGCGTTGTGGAGCAGTGGATATCGGCTCGGAACTAGAAATCGGGGAGACGAGTTCAAGTTCAAGTTGCATTCCTTGCATTCACTTACACGCAAATACCTTTGAAGAAGGTATTGATTCGTCTCTTCTTTCCAGTTATGGGTTAAATAACAGGACAAATTGGGTTCTATAACCTTGGTCGGCAACCAGTCTACCACAGAAAGCAATGGCAACCTATTGCGGGATAATCTTCTGCTTAGTCAGTCATGTCTTCTTCGAGACATAATCACCCATGCGTGTATCACGTATGGCACTTCACTAACTGACTAACCATATATAATACATGCTTGGGGGATGGAAGATACATTTCTGACTGAGCAGAAGATTTTCCTGCAATAGATTGCCATTACTTTCTGCGGTATACTGGTTGATAACAAAGCTATGTAATCTGATCCGTTCTGCTATTTAACCATAGCTTGAGAAAGAAAAGTCGGATTAATACTTTTCCAAAGCTTTTATTATCGAATTCAACCAGAAGTCTAATTCTCTTTCTGATTTGATATTCACTGCAACGCAACAAACATTATCAATTTACTTGACGCTAATTTTTCTTTGTGAGCACTCCTCATTTCCGCTTTATTTGTATTTTACTAAAGCTCAGTACAAATATAGGAATATGACATTTCTGTCATCACATCTGTTTCCAGAGGCCGTTTTACTGGCGTGCTATAGACAGATATGTATATCCAGGTTATTGATATTATGCAACTGATCACTACTTACTTAATATAGCGATTTACTAACCATAGCTTAGATATGGCACAAGGCCGAAAGTACAGAGCACCCAGTTAGGATAGAACTTACTACTCAGTCGTAATTGTTCTAGCAAAGAATTTTTGCTAACCATTCCACCACGTCAAAGTTCTCAAATGATTTACTAAACGTAGCTTAGATGTGGCAAAAGACCGAAAATAGGGCGTACCCGGTGAGGATCCAACTCATTTCTTCTTCTTCTTCTTCTTCTTCTTCATGTGTCGTGTCTATTCAGGATGTAGGCGATCATTGACTTCCACTTGGCTCTGTCTCTTGTTGCTCTTAATATTTTTTCTCTTGGTATCTCTTCTAAGCCCCGCTCCGTCCAGTATTTGCTGTGACCTAACAAGTACATTTCGCGCTACTTTCCCCTGTCTCTGCTTCCCTATATCCGATCTCTGAGTATTAAATTATCCAGGCCCTCCTTCCTCATTACGTGCTCCAGGAACCAAATTTGTTTCTTCCTTATATTAAGCATGATTTTTCTTTGCGTATGGTTTCCTCGGAATCGTTTTGCAAACTCACATTTTTGCAACCGCAAGTCTCTCTTTTATCCTTGAGGAAATCGGCCAACATTCACTTCCATACAGAAGGACAGATATCACATAGCAATCCAGTACTTTTTTCTTTGTTTCTAATGAGATTTTTCCTGTCTTTCAGTACTCTGGTTATTTTCTAAAATGTTTCTTTGACCATGCCAATGCGTCTTTGGATCTCCATGTCGCACTTTCCATCCTTTGTCAAAACACATCCCAGTTTTTTTAATTTTTACTTTTTTTTTATTTTAGTCTCTCCGATTTGTAGTTGGCATTTTGGGCTTCTCTTTTTTGCTGATGACAATACATTCAATTTTCTTGAGGTTTATACTCAACCCTTTCTTTTCATTTTCTTTTGATACTTTCTGTAGAACGTCCTGCATTTTCCTTTCTATATATGCTATCAGCACCGTGTCATCTACGTATCTTATATTGTTGAGGTTGTAGCCACCAATGACAAATTTCAAAAGCTTTCATTTCTCATAAATGCTTTGCTGTAAAGGCTGAAAAGATCCGATGAGAAAATACATCCTTGTCTTACGGCCCTTTCTATTTTCGCATACCTACTGAGTTCACTTCCTGCCCGTACACAAACGGTTGTCGAGCATCTCTATCAAGTCTTTGTGAAATTACTTTGTTAAACACCTTTGCATAGATAAAGGCCCTTCTGCATATGTATTGCCCGTTCAGATGGCTTTCTGAGCACAACTATCGCATTGCTCGTTCCGGTATTTTTATAGTAGCCACATTGTTCTTGTCCTATCTCAGGACCGATTCTACTGCACGCTCTTTTCCTCAGAATGCGGATGATGAGTTTTGTTATGTAGCTCATTAAACTAATTGTTCGATACAGTTCACAATCCTTGCATCTGGCTTCTTAGGTAGTGTCATGAAGATTGATCTGCTTAGGGTCCGGAAATTCTTTCCGCCTGAATCTATCCTGCAATTATATAAATCCACCATCCGCCCGTGTATTGAGTACTGCTGCCACATCTGGTCGGGTACCCCTTCTATTCTCCTCGGGGTTCTTGACAAAATACAGCGAAGAATCTGTAATGTGATTGATACCGACTTGGCTGACCGCCTGCAGTATCTCTCTCACCGGCGTGACGTGGCTTCCCCGTGCCTCTTCTATAAATACTTTCATGGCTTCTGCTCTGACGAACTTAAATCACTGGTGCCCCCTAGATGTGAATTTGCACGAGATACTTGATTGGCAACTAGGTCCCACCCTTTTACAGTGAAACCGATGAAATGTAACCGCAATTTCTACTCCAATAGCTTCTTTCCTCGCGCTTCCCGCCTGTGGAATTCCCTACCGCATGCTTGCTTCTCCGACGGCTACAACCTCCAGGAGTTTAAATGTAAGGTCAATAGACACCTCCTTACACACTAACTCATACCCACTCTCTCCAACTCTCTTCCTATGTACATCCTAAGTTGTCTATCACCCTCCTTCTGACATTTCCTATACCCAATCCCTCTATGTAACCCCCTGCGCTATAGTGGCAGTGGAATGCCTTGCTTGGGGTGACACGATTAAAAAAAATCTTCCCGTATATTGCCACTGTTGTAGATTTCGTTTATTATTTCTGTGAGTCTCTCTACGCCAAAGAATTGTAGGGACATCAACATCTCTATTACAATCCCGTTTGGTAACCGCTGTTTTGTTTCTTTTCAATTTGGTCATTGCCGATTCTACTTTGGGTTTAATAGTCCCCTTTCTAGCTCAAATTCTAGCTCAACTCTCGACGGCTTCCAATTTCATTGACAGTGCTAGGATAGCCTCCTCCAAACTAATAACATCAAGAATTTACCTTCCATAAAAATAGACCATTGTGAAATTTGAACCCGGATCTTATGGTTAGAAGGCAATCGTTCTAACAATGTACATATAGCAGGGGTCATATCGCCCCAAGCAAAGAATTTTTTACTGCCACTCTTATGCAGGGGGTTACATAGGAGGAATGTTATGAGAAAGAGTGACAGGTTACAGAGGGTGTCAGGAAGAGAGTATGAGAAGGAATTGAATACTGATGAGTAGGGTGGACGGAGAAAGAAGCATGAGAGAGTGGATGTAAGTTAGTGAGACAGGAGATGACTATTGACTTTACATTTGAGTTCTTCAAGATTGTAGTTGTCGGGAAAGCAAAATTAGGAGTAGCCAGCGTAGATCGAACTCTCTACTTAATTTCCATCCGTATTTCTGTGTATTGTTGGTTTTTTTCTCTCTTGTCGTGGATGAGATTTCCGATAAACTTTCCCCATCTCTGAAGTATTTTTTTATTTCTAATAGTAGAAATACTTTGCTTTTATATCTTCTATTGTTGAGCAGGTCTTTTGCCTTGTTAGTTCTTTTATTTTTTTTTATCAAAGCCTCTATTATCCGTTAGGCTCAGTCTCTCTAATTCAGCGTGTCTGTTGTTGAGCCATCTTCCTTTAGCCTGTCTACACTTGCTCCGTATTTCCTTGTGCAATCTCACTATTCGGTCGTAACTGATCTAGCAAGGAATGCTTGCTAATCATTACACTACAACAAAATATCCAAATCATTTACTAAACGTATCTTAGATATAGCAAAAGGCCGAAAATTAGGAGTAGCCAGCGTAGATCGAACTCTCTACTTAATCGTAGTTGGTCTAGCGAAACAATCTTTCTAGCCACTACACAACTTATTGCCCAACTGCTTGTTTAATATAAACGGAAATGTAGAGATAACGTATTGTTGTAAATTTCCTTGCTATGAAGAAAACAATGTCGCACGGTATCTATCTACGTCATGATAACCAGAAGCCAACTAATTTGATTTCCTTCATTTCGCTTCCTAATTCGGTGAAGGTGTTTGCTTAATGATTCCATAAAAACGTTTTTAGCATGCGATATGATAATTTATCATTAAAGGGGACATTGCTGTTACTCTTATAAGCAATCAAAGGGGAATAATTCTTCGTCATTTGTATTTTACGCAGTTTGAACTTTAAAATCGATAACCAATGAAAATAGATATTTTTTTTCTTGTTACTGATATTTTCCATGTCTAAAATAATCAATATGTCCCATCGTCTATTTAGCTTTATATGTTTGTCTGGAATTGTATTTATATTATTTACTTGCTTTGTGTCCTGGCTCTTCAGGACCTAATTGATCATAAATCACCACATATTCTGGTCTAGAGTTAAAACAATATTTGCTTCCTAACGACCACTGCTACATGTACATTGTTAGAACGATTGCCTTCTAACCATAAGACCCGGGTTCAAATCTCACAATGGTCTATTTTTCTGGAAGGTAAATTCTTGATGTTATTAGTTTGGAGGAGGCTATCCTAGCACTGTCAATGAAATTGGAAGCCGTCGAGAGTTGAGCTAGAATTTGTTTTTATAATCATATCGCCCCAAGCAAAGAATTTTTTACTGCCACTCTTATGCAGGGGGTTACATAGGGGGAATCTTATGAGAAAGAGTGACAGGTTACAGAGGGTGTCAGGAAGAGAGTATGAGAAGGAATTGAATACTGATGAGTGGGGTGGACGGAGAAAGAAGCATGAGAGAGTGGATGTAAGTTAGTGTGACAGGAGATGACTATTGACTTTACATTTGAGTTCTTCAAGATTGTAGTTGTCGGGAAAGCAAGTATGCGGAAGGGAATTCTACAGACGGGAAGTGCGAGTAAAGAAGATGATGGAGTAGAATTTACGTTTGCAATTTATCGGTTTCACAGTAAAAGAGTGGGACCTAGTTGCTAATCTTGTGGCTCGAGGAAATTCATATATAGGGGGTACCAGTGAGCTAAGTTCATCGGAGCAGAAGCCGTGAAAATATTTGTAGAAGAGACACAGGGAAGCCACACCGCGTCGGTGAGAAAGCGACTGTATCCTAGCTGTCAAGTCAAGTCGGGATCGATCATATTACATGAAGTCACAAGGGATTAGGCATCGTGTCATTGTTCAGACTGTTTTTCACACTAGAGAACGTTCTCTCTCCCTAAAATTGTAACTAAAGTCCGTTCATCAGATTTGAAGCATAAACCACAGTTGAGCTCAGTGAGTGTCTGCAACGGGGATTAGCTAGTCACGCTATTAGACAAACACCCTTGGATACGAGTGGCCAGCCATATAATACTATCACTCGTAATCAGTCTTTCAGCGATTTATTTACACAAACTCCTTGAGCATGTTACTGGATGTATCCCTCTGTTACTCTTGCCTCAATACACTTTTGAGTGCTAAGTTTTTTTTTTGTTTTTTTTTAATCATTTCACAGCAAGCAGGGCATTCTACTGCCACTATTGTGCAGGGGGTTACATCGGGGAAAGTGATGAGAAAGAGTGGTTAGTTATAGGAAATGTCGGAAGGAGGGTAATAGACGGATGAGGATCCCGAGGATGGGGGTTGGTTAATTCTTTCCTCAATACCCACTGTAAACACGCTTTTATCTCATTATAATTCCTGCACACGAGTGGCGGCCCTGCCTTGACTGGGGTGAAATAATTAAATAAAAAAGAATTAAGAGAGCCTAGTTGTATAGGTTAAATAAGTCCTCCAAAATGACGTATTTCGTTTTAAAACTCTTTCTTGAATTTTTTGTACCTGCTCAATTATTTTACTGGCTGTCTGAAGCCAGTTTTTTTACATTAAATATTCTGGATTCAGATTAAATCTTTCTAAAACTCTACAGTATTTCGACGATATAGAATGAAAGTAGGTTGGAAAGATGTTCCTAATAAGCCTAGTACTCTGATAATAGACACTCTATACTAGAGTAACCGATTACCACTACCTTAATTTTGGTTGATATTAAAGATTTATGCAATATAATTTTATTTTTATAAACCTCCACCTCCAGCACAATATTTTTTTCCATTTTCTATATCAGCGTCAGTGACTTTTCCACCGCGTAAAGTTTTTGTAAATAATTTTATGGTAATTGTGCGGATGATCTCTTCACTTTCGTACTTTTGTAAATTGCTTCCATTTCCTTTCTCTTTGTAGGATGACTTTTTAAAAAAGTTGTGGTGCAGCGGATATCGACTCGGAAAGAGAAATCGGGGAGCCGAGTTCGAATTTCAATTGAATTGCTCGCAATCACTTATACACAAATACCCATGGAAAAGGTATTAATCTGTCTCTTCCCTCCAGTTATGGGCTGAATAAAAGAACAGATTGAGTTCTATAGCATTGGCTGGCAACCAGTCTTCCGCAGAAAGCAATGGAGACCTACTGCGGGATAATCTTCTTTCAAGACATGATCGCCAAAGCGTATATCACGTATGGCACGTGACTGCATTGTGGTGCAGTAGATATCGACTCAGAACGACAAATTGGGGAGCCGAGTTCGAATTCCAGTTGAATGCATCGCATTCACGTATGCACAAATACCCTTGGAAAAATGTATTAATCTTTCTCTTCTCTCCAATTATCGGTTAAATAATAAGACAGATCGGGTTCTATAGCCTTTACTGGCAACCATTCTACCACAGAAATCAACGGCAACATACCACGGAATAATCGTCTGCTCAGTCAGTCATGTCTCCTTTTCGTGTGCATCCTTTCCAAAATCTCGTCATTGCTCAAATTCTCGGTCCATTATACCCGCAGCATCCTTCTGTTGAACCACATTTCAGCTGCTTCGAGTTTTCCCTTCATCTTCGAAGATATTATCCAACATTCACTGTCATATTGAAGAACCAACATCACATAGCTATCCAGTATTCTCCTCTTTGCTTCTAGTGAAATTGTCCTGTTTCTTGATACTTAAAAAAAATTGCTAAGTGTTTGATACATAACAAATAAAATCTCGCTTTACGTAAGACTACATCAAATATTTACGAGATATTTTTAATAAATGGAATATTTTAAGACATGTTTATTATTATTATTATTATTATTATTATTATTATTATTATTATTATTATTATTATTATGCTTGTTCTTGTTCTTCTTATCAGAGAATATCAGTATTTTCTTTATCTGACATCTCGCCTTCAGTCACTTACCGACCGCCATATTGTAACTTTCTTGAGCTTTTTCTATAAACACTTTCATGGTAAATATTTTGATGACCTTCTCTCTATGGTATCTAAACTTTATGAATTTATGTCTGATACTGGAATGATAGTAAGTTCTCATCATTTTACAGCTGAAATGGCTAGATGTAATCGTTAGTTCCCTACTAACAGTTATTTTAATTTTACTTATCGCTTGTGAAAATTACCTCCGGCTTCTTGCTTCCCAGTCAACGTTGTTTCTCAAAAATGTAAATGTAATGTCAACCGTTATATTCTGTTTTCTTGGATCTTGTTTTTTTTTCTCTCTCTCTCTCTTTAATAGTATTTTTTCTAATATTTTCTAACACTCAAAAACCCTTGCATTTTAGCTTCTTTATCCCCTTGCTTGGAATATGACTAAAAAAGTATATGTACTCTAATATAATAATAATTGTACTCGTATCTCTTTTAGTTCCTTATTTAGCACTTAAGCGCTCCTATTAACTGATAAATAATGAGCTATACCGTTTTGATTGACGAAAGGATGGAAAATGGCGTCTGACTCGTAAGGAGCTTATTAACTAAAAAATTAAGTTTCATCAGAAAATCGTTGCGGCGTTATTATGAACTAGGTGCTTAAATAAGAAAACCGTAAGATTTTTGCAGATAATTCTATTAATATTATAGCCAATGGTAGAAGTTCGTCATCTAGTGATGACAAACACACGAACGGGGTGAGATAAAATGCAATGAAATGTTAAAGTAACCTTAGACCCATTTGGGTATTTCATCGGCTCCGTTGTTATATTTTCCAATGAAAGTGTGACAGAGACGACAGCCCGTCAACATCCGGTCTCCAATGATGTTGATAGCTTGATTAGACGCACGCTATAGAGCGAATCTTTTTCTTTTTTGATTTTCAGCCATTTTTGATTAAAGAGAAAAGGAAAGAAAATATAGTTTTATTTGAAGAACCGTTGGGAAAAAAATGAAGGAAGTAAAATCTAGAAATTAATGTTCAGTTCACAAACAGGAAGGATAGAAAAAAACTTTCTGATAACGAGAAGAATAAGAGAGCAGTAACAATGAGTGCGACAGCTAGTTACATTTATGGTGTAACACCATTCCGCACGAAAAGACTTACCTGCTTAACGGCCACTGGATCTACGAAAAATTATAAAATCTCATTAAATAAAAAATAACATACCCTGCAGTCACAATGTATTTTTCTAATTTTGCAATTTTTTAAACATGATATATTCTTTTTTTTCACATTTAGTAAGCCTGATATATCCATCAGATAAAATTCTTAATCAGCAACCAACTCATTTCGCGAACAGTTCGTTTAAACTACTAAGGTCATTCAATGAGGATAAAGTTAAAAGTAAAGCAAAATTTGACCATTGGGAAAAGATTGCAGACGAAGGAGGTCATCTTCTTCTTTTATGTGTCGTGTCCCTTTGGAATGTAGGCGATCATGGCCCTCAAGATTTTCTGTCCCTTGTAATATATTTTGTCTTGTTATTTTCCCAACTCTAACCTGCCATTCACTTGCTTAAGTCCATCAAGTATGTGACGGTCTTTCCCTATATCCGCCCTGTGAGTATCAAATTCAACAAACCTTCCTTCCATAACATCTTCCATAACTTCAACTGTCTTTTGTGGTAACTTTTTTAATCTGATTTCAGTCACTTACACCGAGGTACTAATCTGTTGCCATTTTGTCAAGATTAACTTGTTGTGAGTAAGCCATATACAGAGGAAAAACACATTCCAACATCCCCAAAGACGCAGAACTTCTGATAAGCAAAAATAATTATCTTTAGAAAGATCCCTCTAGTCAAGTTCATTACATTATATTAGGAAAATTAACTATAGTTTAGGGTATATTTCAGACGATGATGACAGAATGGGACAAGTATGTCTGAGATCTCTTCCACGACAAGAGAGAGGAAACAACAATGCACAAAATTACAGATGGACCAGAAATATTAAAAACCGAAGTGGAATCAGCAATGGCTAAACTGAAGTGAAACAAAGCAGCGGGACCAAACGGGATTGTAATGGAAATGTTGATATGTCCTTAGACGGCTTTGGCGTAGACAGGCTCACAGAAATAATGAACGAAATCTACAGCAGCGGCAATATACCGGAGGACTAAGCAGATCAATCTTCATGATACTACTTAAGAAGCCAGATACAAAGTAATGTAAGCTCCATCGAAAAATCAGTTTAATGAGCCACATACCAAAACTCATCATCCGGATTCTGATGAACAGAGCACGCAGCAGAATCGGCCCAAAGATAGGACAGGAACAATGTTGATTCGTTATAGACACTGGAACGAGGAATTCGATATTCATTCGCGGAATGCTATCTGAACGAGCAATACAAATGCACAAAGACCTTTAAAGAAAAAATAAAGTCTACACAAAGATGTTTAACAAAGTACGGCACGAAGACAACCTCGAAGTTTTCGGAAAAGAAGTTAGGAAAATAAACAATCTATATTGGCAGCAAACCGCTTGTGCAGGGATATGAAGTGAACTCAGCAGGTATGCAAAAATGCAAAAGGGCGTAAGACAAGGATGTGTTTTCTCACCGGATCTTTTTAACCTGTACAGCGAAGCAATTATGAAAGAAATAAAAGCCTTGCTAGGATTCGACATTAGCGTCAACAATCTCAACAATATCAGATACGCAGATGACAAGGTGCTGAAAGTAGACATAGAAAAGAAACTGCAGGTCCTTTTACAGAAATTATAAAAAGTAAGTGAAAAGAAAGAGCTGAGGATAAACCTCTAGAAAACTGAATGTATGTTTATCAGCAAAACGAAGAGCTTAATATGCCAACAGCAAATCGGAGAATCTAAAATAAAACAAGTAAAATAATTCAAATACCTGAAAAGTATTCCGACAGGATGGGAAGTGCGATATGGCGAGCCAAAGACGCACTGGCATGTCCAAAGACGCATTTCAGAAGCTAACCAGAGAACTGAGAAACAGAAAATCTCATTAGAAACAAAGGAAAGAGTGCTGAGTTGCTATGCGACATCTGTCATTCTGTATAAAAGTGAATGCTGGACGATCTCATCAAAGATGAAGGAGAGGCTTGAGGCAGCAGAAATGTGGTTTTACAGAAGGATGCTGAGGATAAGATGAACGGAGTACGTGAGCAACGATCAGGTGTTGGAAAGGATGCAAACGAAAAGAAAACTGATCATAATTATTTGGAAGAGACAAATGAGGTTCCTGGGACACGTAATGAAGGAAGGCCTGGAGAACTTAATACTCACAGGTAGGATAAATGGAAGGAGAGGCATTGGAAAGCAGCGCGAGACGTACTTGTTAGGTCTGAGCAAATGATTGTCGGGGCGGGGCTTAGAAGTGATACCAAGAGAAACCCTATTGAGAGCGAACAAGAGACAGAGCCAAGTGAAAATCCATGCTCGCCTAATTCCTGAGGAGACACGGTATATGAAGAAGGAGAAATAGTTTTGGGAATTTGACAATTTGCAATTTTTTTCTGTAAACATATAAAACATGACAAAGAAAGGTTAGGTGTGCATTTATCCTGATGGGAAACAACAGCTTTCCGGCTCGGCAATTCTGTGTTTCTTGAATTGCTACCTTTGATTCGTCCAGTTTCGAACAATAATTCTCAGAATCAATTGACAGGCTATTTGGCAAATTATCATAAAAAAGGATTCCCTTCTAATCACACCAAAAGCACAGCATGGTTTTCTTAGGAAGAAGACCTGCTTTTGGGGTGGTTAAAGTTAGTTCTTTTTTATTAACTCAGGATCTTTTTTGCTGTACATTGTTGTAAGCGATCTATTTTTCATCAACCGGCAGAATTTGTTTAAAAAAGTGGGTGCCTTCATTGAGTTTATACAGAAAATCACAGACAGAATTGCGATTCAAAATATTCTTTTACTCAGATCCTCTGGTAGCCAGGTATCGTAGCAATTTGTGTACGCAAGCTTCACTAAGTGCTAATGGGTGACAGATTTTGATAAATGTAATGTTTCAGTTAATCCCCGCGTTGCGGGTATATTTTCAATTAGTGTCTTGATTTGGTCATCATCTATTGTGGGGTAGATATGCCTGAACGTCCTCCATTAATTAGGCGACAACAACCAACCCCAATCTTAGCGAACTAGTTCCATACTCTTCTGTCACGTTCAAATATATACTGCTCTTGATAACATTACAAGTTTTTTCAACAAAAGTATATTGTTAAAAAATATTAAAAGAACAAATGTTAATAGAGAAAGAATAAGTTAATATTGTGTTAATAAAGCTTATCATTATAATGATAACTTTTTTTAATTAAGATAAAGTAAAATAGCAAAACTGGGAAAATATAAGTTAATTATTGATTAATTTAATAAAAGCAGAGATATTATTAATTGGGGTATAATTTTACAAAACGTTGTTGATAACTTATTTGTTTACATAAAAATATTCTCTCTATTATTATAAAGTACATATTTATCTAAACTTGTTTATAAATGGAACTTTATCTCTGCCTGTGTATGTGTGTGTGCGTGTGTGTGTGTGTCTGTTACCGAAACTTCGAAACGACTGAACCGATTTTCTTGAAAATTTAAACAGTTGTACTCTAAGCGTTTCCGAGTGTTCTTAGCTAGGTTTTGTGTCGGGGTACCCCCGATAAATATCGAAAATAGATAATCAGAAAAAAGCGTGTTATAGAAGGAGTGGTTCGATTTCAATCAAATTTGATACACTCGTAGCCAAAGACATAAGAAAGGATATTCAGAAGTTTCAAGGTTGTAGATCTTACAATAGTGCAGAAAATCGATAATATATAGATATTAAAGGCAAGATGTGTGTGTGTGTGTGTGTGTGTGTGCGCGCGCGCGCGCGTGTCTGGTTATCTGCCTGCATGTATTTTTGTCAGCACTTTTATTTTAGTTTTTGCTTCGGGTTTGGCCCTAAGTAGGTATAATTGTAGTTCTTAGTTTCAGCCATGATACCATTTACTCAGAGGACTTATTTAGCCTTCAAAATTCAGTTTACGACGAAAAACACTTATTTTATATCGATACCAGGAAATCAAAATTTGAGTTACATCCATTCAGTTTTCTTTCAGTCTACGATTTCGCTTGAACTGGAAACAACTATTGGGTTTTAGTCCTTGGTGCCAACGTCCAAAGAGACTGAGCTCCAGGACCATGGATTAGTTTTAAAGCTTTTATTACACCCGAGCAACGCAGGGCTATAATGCTAGTATATATATAAAAACAAAACCTTCGTCTGTCCAATATTAACCCATCCGAAATAATTTTATTACCCATAAAAGCGGAAAGAGATTCACTCACGAGTATAAGATGTGGACTACTTCTTCTTCTATGTGCCTTGTACTTTCGGGATGTAGGTGATTATGTCTTTCCACATCTCCTGGTGACTCTTAGCACACTTTCTCCTGTAACATCTAGCAACCCCTGTTCTATCATTCAACTGCTCAGGCCTTTCAAATATGTTTTCCGCCTTTTTCCCTCTGTCTGTTTTTCCTTCCATCAGGTCTGCTAGTATAAGGTTCTCCAAGCCCCTCATCCTCATTGCATGTCCCAAGAACTTCAGTTGTCTCTTGCTGATGCTCAATATTAATTTCCTTTTCGTTTCCATTCTTTCCAACACCTTACCATTACACGCATGTTCGGTCCATAATATCCGCAGCGTCGCGATACCAGAAACACGTTTAGCAGAATAGAAAAAAATAATAGAATACATTATATATTTTATAAAAGAGCACTTGCGGCGATTCTTATTATTTAAAATATACACTTTTGTTATATATATATATATATATATATATATATATATATTTCTATATATATAATGTGTGTGTGTGTATAGAAGAAAAGTGTATATTTCAAATAAGAAATATTATATACATATTTATAACGAAGATTAACGAAATTTATTTTAAACAACCGACAACTTGAAATGATTTGTTTGAACATTATTTTTTATCGATATTCATATTTAAGTAGATATTCTGTTTATAATCAAACAGTATTATGTATTTATTTCTACCGGCTTGATTATTTACGATACATTTTTCTTACGAAAATGTGTGTCATTTACAAAGGGAAGTCAAAGACGCGCCAAATCAATTGGTGGCTTTCTTTATGTGGATAGGGGTAGCACCTTCGAATCTTGCCGAATGGCACACATTTTCGTAACAGGAATTAATCGTAAATAATCAGACCAGTTGAGATAAAAATATATATACTGGCCAAATAAATAATTCCATATATATATATATATATATATATATATATATACTACCTGTACCCGGCCACACGTTGCTACGTTGCTGTGGCTCAGTTTGGTTAAATGAGAAAAAGAAAAGAGAAAGCGAACATTTACTTTCCCAATACTCGTGGGTACAAAATATTTTTAGTTGTTCCATTGTCTGTGCAGATATAGAGATTGTTTGGCTATATAAATGCAAACATTCGAAAAATTGCCTACTGAATTAGCCTATCTCTTAATTACCCTACCTCTTCCTTTTTTCTAATAAAGTGATTGTACCCCGCTTTCCTGTGTGTTGGCGCCTTCTTTGTTTTGGATTCGAGTACCTATATATATATGCTACTTTAAATCTTTGTTGTCAGCCATTTTACCCTGACGAGCCGAAGGGTGAAACCTAGGTAGGTTTGTTGGCTCTTGCATAGATTTTCTGTCTTGTTATGCATATATACTAGCTGTACCCGGCCAAGCGTTGCCGTGGCTCAGTTTCGTTGAATAGATAGAAAGTGCAAATTTAATTTTCCAATACTTGTGTTTAGACAATATTTTTAGTTGTTCTATCGTCTGTGTA
This sequence comes from Ascarosepion bandense, assembly GCA_037127315.1. Classification (NCBI taxonomy): domain Eukaryota; kingdom Metazoa; phylum Mollusca; class Cephalopoda; order Sepiida; family Sepiidae; genus Ascarosepion; species Ascarosepion bandense. Next base: position 2,518,653 of record JBBBDQ010001244.1, on the reverse strand, counting down.
GATAAAGAGATTGTCTGGTTTGCAGAGAGTCATGTTTGACGTTGATCTGCTGTTTCTCGTTGATGTCTTCCAGCCATTCTCAGCCTGGCGCGTTCATTCTGTTGAGAACGAAGCAGATCTGAAGCTGCAGAATCCGAATGCCGTGATCGCAATCGTGCGTCCTCAAGTCTGACTGCACGACGTTCGGTTGCTTCATCGGCACCTATCTGAATCATTCTTTGCCTTCTTCGTTCGTTCGCTGATGCCTGTTCTTCCTCACTTTGATATGCAATTACCTCTTCCGTACTTCTTCCGCTTTGCGAGTACGACGACCGAAGTTTGATCTTCTACGAGGTATTATCGTTATGAAGTAAAGCAGATCTTTTGCACTGAGAAAAAATGGCTTAGATTAAAAGAAAAAAAAAAGAAAGAATTTCTGTTGCTTATGCCTGCCAAAATAGAAAAAACTAATAATAAACAAAATGCTTAGGTTTTAAAAAAAATTATTTACTAAACCAATGAAATCAACGGGATGTCGATAATAAGATGAATAGAGGAATAGAAAACAGTTTTTTCTTAAGAAAAGGGAAGAGATTTCTGTTGTTTACACTCGGCAAAATAGAAATAATAATGAAAAAAGTTTTGTTTATCTTCAATGTGAAATTTTCCTATTTTCTATGAAACAACAATGTTGTCTGTAAAGGTGTCCATGTTGACAAACGAAAGTTTTTTGGTTCGGCTCTAATTGACTTTGTAAAATATATATCTTTTAATATTGTAAATTTTAATACAATGTATATAAAAAAACACGCTCGTATTTGATTAAAACGCTATAGTAAAATTTCAAAACAATTGGTACTGCCGTTTTCTAGATTAGCGGATAGTAACAAACGGACAAGTACTTATATATATATTAATCATTTCACCCCGAGGAAAACAGTAATGCCACTGATGAACGGCAAGCTACATAACTGTAAAAAGATTAATTAGAAAAGAGTGAGCAGTACAAACTAGTTAGAAAGGAGCAATAAAAAGCTGAGAATGCAGGTGCGATGACAGATACATAGGTGGAGATACAGGGAAGGTTATACGGGAGTGGGGAGAGAGCTAGAGTCCAGTGGTTAATAGATGAGTATTGACATTGCATTTAAATTTCTGGCGGTTGTAGCCGTTAGGAAAGCAAGAATATGGGAGCGATTTCCACAGGCGGGAAGTGCGAGCGAAGAAGCTGCAGGAGTAGAATTGTCGTCTGCATTTGGCTAACCTGACTGTGAATGGGTGGGACCCAGTTGCCAGTCTGGTTGCACGAGTAAACATCTGTTGAGGAGGCACCTGTGACTTAAGTTCATCCGAGCAGAAGCCATGAAAGTATTTATAGAATAGACAAAGGGAGGCCACATTTCGACGGTGGGGAAGTGGCTTCAGTCGAGCCGCCAGATCAGTACCTATCACATTACAGACTCTCCTTTGGAGCCTGTCGAGAACACCGAGGAGAACGACAGGGGCGCCTGAACATAAATGGCAGCAGTACTCCATGCACGGGCGGATGGTTGACTTGTATATATGCAGGATGGATTCAGGCGGAAAAAAACATCCTGGATCGACATAGTGACCCAACCGTCATAGCAGTAGATTTAGCTATGGATTCAATACAGTGGTTCCATTTGAGGTCTGAGGACAGGGTAAGTCCGAGTAGGCGTAGTGTATTACTCTCCGGGAGAATCGCTTGGTCCATGCTTATGGGAGGCGGGAGAGGTTGCCTGTAATGGTTGACAGACAACAGCTTGGTCTTAGATGAATTGAAGTTGACAAGCCACTTCTTGCCCCAGTTCACCACAGAGTGTAGATCCCGTTCAAGGTCAGCAGCAAGATTATGTCTGTCCCCCACGACAGGTCTCTTACTGGTGCGGGAGTATATTGTTGTGTCGTCTGCGTAGATGCCTACTTGGGAACTGATCTCATCTGGGAGGTCGTTGATGAAAATAAGGAAGAGCGTCGGGCCCAGGATAGAGCCCTGTGGGACACCAGCATTCGTGCTGTAGGATGAAGAGGCATGCCCATTCAAAACGACGTTCATTTTGCGGTTATTTAAAAAAGATTGGATTAGGTCAAGCAGGCGACCGGTAATACCGTAACCCTGTAGCTTGCTTAGGAGGCCAGGCTGCCAAACCCTGTCAAGAGCCTTGGAGATGTCCAGAGCAACCGCGCGAGCCTCGTCAGACTTATCAAGGGCCTGGAGCATGTACTCCGTTACGGTTGTTAGCAAGTCGGCCGTGGACCTGGCAAAGCGGAAGCCATATTGCCTGTCAGAGCAGAGTTTGTGGGCAGTAAGATGTTGAACTATTTCAGCATTGATTATGGCTTCGAATACTTTCCCGAATATATATATATATATATATATATATATATATATATATATGTATATATATATATTCACTACTCGACGGCATATATATATATATATATATATATATATATATATTCACTACTCGACGGCATATATATATATAGATATATATATATATATATATATATATATATATATTATACGCGCTAAAAGCCTTCTACTACTAGACGCTCGTGGCCTAGGGGTATAATCCTTGGTTAGGAAGCGACCGGAGTCTAAGCCGTATTGATGAGCTATAATACAGCGAAACAGATCTGTCTGCGGATGACTATAGTATATATATATATATATATATATATATATATATATATATATTAATGCAGGTTTCATTGAATAATATAGACAAGTTTTGTCTATTAATTTTGCGTAGGATCCGTTCATACCGTCTGATATACTTGATGGTGATATCGTTGAAAGACAACAAAAAATCACAGTAATTGTTGAATTTTTTATCGGTTCTAAGCTTTCGGCTCACATAAGCCATTATCAAAGAGTAAATATTATGTGAGCCGAAAGCTTAGACCCGATAAAAAAATCAACAATTACTGTGATTTTTTGTTGTCTTTCAACGATATCACCATCAAGTATATCAGACGGTATGAACGGATCCTACACAAAATTAAGAGACAAAACTTGTCTATATTATTCAATGAAACCTGCATTAATGAAAAAATGCTGCCAAAATACACACAATATATATATATATATATATATATATATATATATATGTGTGTGTGTGTGTGTCTGTATATCCTATGTATTATAATAATGACCGTTGTGTATTTTTATTTTGTGTGTGTGTATATATATATATATATATATAATCTTTATTAATTCATTCATCCATTCATTTCTTTGTCAGGCTTTTTATTCAGTTATTTATTCATTCAAATTAACATTCTGGACCTAATTAATATGGTAGCCTGTCAGAAAAAAGAAACTAACGTAGTTCATTGGATAAAGAAAATTTATTTCGAAATCTCGACACTAATATCGAAGTTTTAAGGAATAATATAGGTTAAACATAATTAATTAATCAATCAGGATCATTAAAAGAGAGTCAGATAATTTAAATAATAATGAGAAGAAATATCATATTTACGTTAATATTTTAGTAAAACCTCAAATTTACGTTAAAATATGAGTAAAGATTAACAAAGTCTTAAATTTATGTTTATAAAGAAAAACAAATGTACATTTTCAGGAGGGCTTCGAAAAAAAAAAGCTGTATGTGTAACGCGCCATGCCGTGCTGCTTCGTACACCAGTGAAACGTGGAGTGCCTACAAAAGCCATGCCAGACAGTTAAGAATCTTTCACTTGAGATGTCTGTGAACATTGCTACGCATCAAATGGCAGAATAAAAACCCAAACACGGAGGTACTCGAGCGATCTCAGATGGAGAATATCCACGCCAGTCATGCGCTTCGATGGGTCGGCACTGTACACCGCTATCCAAAGTTTCGAATAATTAAAATTCTTTTTTGTCTTATATGCAGTTTGTTTCCATATAATCACATTTATTTGCCTTATTTCTTCGGGAGGTTTTCATTCATGGTTCTCCACAACATCTTGTTTTTTTTTTATCTTATGACAACTTTTGACTAATTATGATTCTTTCTTGTACTTTACATACCTTCATTACAATCACTGAGGTATATGAAATCCATTCCTTGCGTAGTAGTACCTCCATTAGTAGTCATGAATTATCTCCCTCTAACCCTGTAAGTTATTTGTTCACCAATGCTGTAGCCTGGTATTGAACTCACAACTCTGTATATGTAATAATATAATGTAAATACTGTAAAAACTACCTCATTTCGGAAATATAGACATCCACTGCCTTGTAGCAGTTTCATCCCCCCGTTTTTTGTTTCTAACAATGTTTTCTTATGAAATAAATTTTCTTAATTTCTGGAAGGCAAATATTGCTATTTTTGAACTCGTTCGGTTTTCCCTGTCAAACTTTTCGCCTTTTTTTTTAGTATACAGCACAGTTAAATTTCGGATTATGATGGCTGCAATTCAAAATATTTTATTGCAATTTCTTCTAGTTATCTGTGTCCTTTCACTCTATTTTTTCATTTTTATTTAATTTTTTTTTTTTTGCTTCCTTATTCTGAAGTTGTGCAGTTTTCCTTCTGATTCTGCCATCTGTACAGTGATATCTACGTAATGCGTTTTAAACTGCCTGGATTCTCTACACCTAAGGCACTGTTCAATGAAATTTAACATATCAATTGGAATTACGTCATATTATTTAAAATTATTTGAAAAAACAATTATCAAGGAATTGCTTCCATTTTAAATTAAAAGCAAATAAAAAAATGATGCCTGCGTATTGAGGAAATAATCATATCCAATGATTCGGAATAGAATCAAAATAATCGGAAAATCTGCCTAAAAAATTCTTCAGGCAAGAAGAAGCCAGAATAGCAACTAAAAACTGTTCAGGAGTTGAAATTTGTAGAATTAAAACGCTGATATATATATATATATATATATATATATATATATATATGTGTGTGTGAATTTCAATTCATTACATAAACTTATTTACATCTCCAGGTAATTATGCAAAGCCTTTAATACGCGAAATCCATGTTTTACCTTTTTATGAATCCAATTTTATGAATCTAGGCCACGATCGAACTAAAATCAGAAAAACAAACACAGATTGACAAATAAGTCGGTAGCAAAATGCTTAATGCTATTTTACCATGGTATTGTCACTGTCAGAGAAGCAACAATACCACACAAACGGTTAAAAAGGAATCAAGCAATTTGTTGGTAATATTTTAACTACTGCATATACACTAGTATGTGACGCCTCAGGCCGGGCTGGCCGTCTGTCTAATGTGACGCTCGTTCTCGCTGACGCGCGTGACGATCCTAGTTGTGACACTGCTGGTCGTGACGATCTCACAAAAGCTGGATTACAAGACGTCTGTTGCAACAACGGGCCACTGTCCCACATTGTGATTAGATCCCAGAGGCCTCGTCGTACAATTTTAATAGTACTCCTTCTTGAGCCAGTTCGGACACAGGTGGGTTGAGAGAAAGAAATTACTGCACCAAAAAATAATTAATACGATGAATGAACGAAGTCGAACACGCCTGGAGAGCAACGTAGAATGTTTATATATATATATATATATATATATATATATGAAAAACAAAAAAAAAATAATGTCTTTCTTTTCCCAGGAATACAGTGGTCGAATGTGATATACAGTTGTTTAAAATGCTGCTTACAACGGAGGGAGAAAGTTCGCTAAAAGCATCATACCTTCCAATCGTTAAACAAAATGTTTTGTCTAAGTTTCGCTAGCGTTGAAATAAACAGATCTCTTCAAAGTTTTTCGCGTATTTCATTAAAATATTTTCAGCTATTCTCTATAATCAGGGTTGTCAATTTTCTATATAACTTCTAAAAGTTCGGGTTCTTGAGGGAATCTGTCGGATTGTGCCGAATCGGGGGCGGCTGCTGGCGGAGAATGTGGTGGTGTTGGCGGCGGTGGCTCTCTGCCCAAAATCTGAGCTTTTCTTGTCGAGCATCTATTTTTATAACCAATTTCGATCCTTTCTGGGGATCCGGCCGGCTCACAGCTTTCGAATAATGAAATCGTTTTCCGCACACTCGATTTGCGGAAGGCTTTAGCTCGACGAATGAGATTTTGCCAACTCACATTTGATTTCGATTTCCTACGGGTTCCCACAGATTCTGGCTTTACCAGCGGGTCTGTCTGAGAACCTTGACCTTGGTGTGACCTTATCCAATCATTCTGACACTTGTTTTGTCTAAGCGTTTTCGGCTTACCTGAAATGTTTATTTCAAACCCGAAAGAAGAGAAATGTATATTTTCCCAGAATAGTTAGATTTTATATTTCCAGGATTTCAGAAGTACCTGATGGTATCAAATTATTTTTTTTCTAAGCTCACATTGCGTATTGCAATAAAACATTAATAATATTGCCAGTATCAATTTTTCTCTCCGTTATTTTAAACCAACCAAAGGAAAGTATCCATACGGGATAAGGGAAAGTATCCATATGAGAGATAGTGTCACATGTATACAGGGTATATACAATATGTGCGTTGTGGCGCAGTGGATATCAGCTCTGAACGAGAAATCGGAGAGCCGAGTTCAAATTCCAGTTGAATTCGTTGCATTCACTTACACACAAATACGCTTGGGAATGGTATTAATCCGTCTCTTCACTCTAGCTATGGGTTAACTATTTCGGTCTATATCCTTGGTTGCTAACCAGTCTACAGCGGAAAGTAATGGCAAGCTAGTGTAGGGAAAATCTTTTACCCAATCAGTCATACCTCTTTCGAGGTATGATTGTGTAGCGGCCTCAGTGATGTTTATCAACTTAGCCTTGTGCCAAACTCAACCAAAGTCTCCACAATCTAAAATAAAAGAAGGTTGGAAGAATGTCTTTTGTTTGTAAATTAAAGTAAATTTTTGATTATCTAAACAGAAATAACTAATTTATAAAAAGAAGTGAAATTGTATTTACGGAACTGAATAACATAAATGCGTAAGAAGAAAACATTCAAAGAGAAAATATATGTAGTCAATTGTTCCACAGAAATTCAGAGCTTATAGTAGCAGAATGTGTATATGTAGAAAGATTAAAAAGGTTCCTAATAATAGCATATCATTAGTAGACCTGGCTAAATGGAAGCAGTACTGTTTGTCAGAGAGAAAATTGTGAGATGTGAGATGCCCAATTATTTTAGCGTTGATAATAGCCTCGAATGCCTTGCCAAAAAGTGGTAAGACGTTAATCGGGCAATACTTAATGAGACCAGAGGGCTCCCCAGAGTTCTTAATCTCAGGAACAACAGAGCAAGACTTCCAACAAGCAGGAAACAGTGGGGGAATAGTTATAAAGTTTGATGTGGACTGGAGCCAGTTCAGGGGCACAGTTTTTAGGACGATGACAGCAATTCCAGCACATCTTCTTGCCTTGTAGGGGCCAAGCTTAGAAATTATATTAGAAACTGGAGAAGGGGTTATATATATTACGGAAATTAACGAAGATTAACAAAACTGGTTACAAACAACCGACAGTTTGAAATTATTTGTTTGAACAATATTTCTGATCGATACTCGTATTTAACTAGATATTCTGTTTTTAATAAAATAGTATTATATATTTATCTAAATAATCAGGCCAGTAAAATTAAATATACAATACTATTTGATTATAAACAGACTATCTATTTAAATACGAAAATTGATCAAAAATAATGTTCAAAAAATAATTTCATATATATATATTACTCGGTTGAGTTTCAGTTCTAGGTGCGGAATTGGGTGTGGGTATTTTAGAGGAGTAAAATGTGGAGTTGAACGAGGATTTGCGAGTAAAGCACTATACCTTGTGTGCTGTGTATGTGAGAACTTTGAATTGATTGAATAGGGGAAAGATTGAGGGATTTCTGTTGTTCAGCACACTCTTGCAGAGCCACCGGGTTTAAAACCAAACCTGCTGTATGCGGTGCTCTGCTTTATTCTATCAACAAACCACAGCTTAGCATTATTTAGGAAACACTTACATTCATTACGTGCAGAGTCAAGAAGACGATTATTGTAAGCAGCCGTGTTACTCCAATATAGCCAAAAGAAGTCATTCGTGTGGGCGATAGCAGCTTACCGAGCAGAAGAGAACCAAGGAGATGAGAGACGTTTAAGTCAGAATTTTCTAACTGGGAAGAAAGCCTCAATGCCAGCTTTCACCCAGGAGGAAACTTCAGAGGCGTTGTCTTAGACGGACATCGCAAAGGAAATCACGGAACATGAGCTATGGAACGAGAACAGTCTACCTACGTAGATGAAATAAATGATTCAGTTCAGAATTTCTTGTCGGTTAGTCAGATCAATATAACTGAGGAATATCTTAATACACAATGTTCAAAATATTTCGATAAAAACAAAAAAGACGAACACAATAAATCGAATATGAACTCTGAAAATAATAATTCCTTTTTTCAGAAATTCATGTGAAAGCTATATTTTATATTGCAAATATTTATGATTTTTTTTAATGATGCGCACTCAATTTTTCTTCACAAAACTTTCATTCATTTTAATTTTTATTTTCTTTAATGACAATATGTGCATTTTATTTTTATCATATTTCCATGTGCATCTCTCAGGGATTTGTTCCCAGATATTTTAAAATTTTCTTTTTTTCTATGTGACGTGTCCCTTCAGAAGTTGAGGTCCCTTACAGCTCTTAGCAAATTTAATCTTTTCTATTACTCCAAATCTCTGTTTTTTCAACCCTTTACACACGCTCATTAGGCAAGTTTTAAGTATTTCTACACTGTTCAAATTGCATTTAATCTGTCCTGTGTGTACCAAAATTTCTAAGCCTTTTCACTTAATTAAGTCACTAGAAATTCGAATTTTCTTTTCCTGATTGTAAATATGGGTATCATTTTTGTCGTGAACCTATTTAAGAGTTCAGCAAGAAATAATACAACAACCAAAATAGGAAATAAGGATATATATATATATATATATATATATATATTAAACAAAGCAAAATACAAATACTTAGAACTCTGTTAGTAGAACGATAAATACGGGTTAGATAGTAATACTAGTATTGGGACTCGCAATGGTAGCAGTGTTGGCTATCTCTGCCTATTGCTCTGTTCTGTTGATATGTTTTATGCTCTCTCACTGCCACCTCTTGTGAGGGGATATATATGTAGTTGTAGGAAGAGTTCAATCCGTTGAATGTGTGATGCCACCATGACAATTTTTATTTCCACATTCTCTAAAACTTCAGCATTGATCATATATGCATTTCATGGAATTCAGTGTATCCTTCTATAGAACTCCATTATTAACTTCCGGTTCTTTCACGTCAAGAATTTGCCAGCTCTGCATTGCCACATAAGAAAACAGATATTACTAAACAATATAGCAGTCCTTTATTTCTAAAAAGAAATTACCTGTTTCTCAATATTTTCCTTAGCTTTAGAAGGCATTTTTTCATTATGACAATCCGCGTTCAATTTCTGTCTCGCATATTTCTTTCCCTATTAAAATATTTAACAGATATTCAAATTGTTGTAATTGATTTTTTTAATCTCCATTTGTAATTTGCATATCGGGATATTCATTTTGCTGAGCACTCCCCAAAAATTTCCTATGTATCATGGTTGCCATAACAACAACCTTTCCTGGGTGTTTTCAGTTACACTTTGAAAACGCTAAAATAAATTAACAGCGTCAAAAGGAAAATAAATTTTAAAAATCCAACATCCAACTGGTTTTCCCATATTCCATTTTTACATGCAACCATCTCGCTATAGACCGGCAATATTTTTCTACAAGAAAGAATGGAAACAAAAACATGAGGCATGATAAATCGGTTTTGCCTGATTGTGGAGAACGAAGACTAAACGTCTTCGTGGTTAGATTTTGATCCTAGCTCGATAAGGTCTTATCCTTTTCAAATAGTACCATAAATTGTGATAAATTGATTTTGTGTAATCGCCAGAGGAAAAAAAAAAGGATCTGCTTGAAAAGAGGAAACATTAATCAAAATTACTGATGGCGCAATAGCGATTTTCAATATCGGAGCGTCCTTTACTGATATGTAACTCGTAACAAATAGAAATACATAAGACAACTTAAAATTAAAGAGTTAAGTTTTCATATATATTTAGTTAATAAACGGTTTTCTTTATTTTATTTTATCGATTTTTTTTTTTGCTGCAAGTTTGTGAGTCGATGTAAAAATGGCGGCCTAACTTTAGATATTTTGTCAATTAGCCGCCGATAATTTTTTCCGGTCACTTTTTGAAGGGGCTAAGTTCTCATTAGAACAAGAAAAGGGAAAAAACAAAATCTAATGAAATAAAAAAAATCTAATGAAATAAAAAAACAAATAGGAAAACTTTCATAATTTGACATGTTTCTTGAATTTATTTTAACTTCATCATACAATTTTTTTTAGAAATGAGGAATAACTACAACAATATTTGTTATTTGAAATTCTGTGCTGTTTGATTTTTCTTGGTCCTGTCTTACCTGTTCACATTTTCTCGCGTTAGTATGTGTGTGTGTGTGTGTGTGCGTGTGTGTGTGTGTGTGTGTGCTTTAATCATATTACCCCGGGCAAGGCGGTAAGGCCACTGGTGTGCAGGGGGCTACGTATGAGTGAAAAGATTGGAAAAGAGAAAGCCGGAAACCATATCCTAAACAGGGAACAATGATGAGCCTCTACACCTGTTCAATAGACGTGGGTGGCGTGTAAACCGGGCAATAGTTCAGTCTATCTACTACAATTGAAAAAAAAAAATAAGAAAAAGTGGAAAGATTGGAAAAGAGAAAGCCGGAAACCACATCCTAAACAGGGAACAATGATGAGCCTCTACACCTGTTCAATAGACGTGGGTGGAGTGTGAACCAGGCGATAGTTCAGTCTATCTACTCCAATTGAAAAAAAAAGTTTGTGTGTGTGTGTGTGTGTGTGTGTGTGTGAATTGTGAATTCTAGCAATTGTCATTTTTGCTGTCTGTTTCGCAGAATCTATACCGTGGGTCGCATTCTTGAGGATGGTAACGAAAATGAGTGTGAAATATGCATATGGGTGTATGTGTGTGCCTTGAAATTTAATACACTCTCATGTAACTAATTCACGCTTCTCGCTATCGCCTCCTGGAATTACCGCTCTCCACAAACAAGCAACATAGATTTCGAAATACACAAATTTCGAAATACTGAAATATTCGCCGAGTTTCCACTTTCCCAAAATGAAGGTACGACAAATAAACGAAATCTATCAAGGTTTATCAAGGTTTTTTTCTTTGCTTGCTATTTAAGTTTCTGTCATATTGTTCAATTTAAATAGTTCTACCAGGATTAACATAGAGTTTTCCATGTAGACCGTTTTAGAGTATTTTTATCTAAACTTATTTATAAATAGAACTTTGTTTGTGTGTGTGTGTGTGTTTGTCTGTGTGTGTGTCCGTTACCTATAGACTCCGAAACGGCTGAACCGATTTTATTGAAAATTTACACTTCTACTATAAGCGTCTGCGAGTGTTCTTAGCTTGGTTTTGTGTCGGGGTACCCCCGATAAATATCGAAAATCGATAATCGAAAAAATCGGATTATAGAAGAAGTGGTCCGATTTTAATTAAATTTGATACACTCATAGACAAAGACATAAGAAACGAGATGCAAAAGTTTCAAGGTTGCAGTTCTTACAATATTGCAGAAAATCGATAAATATATATATATATATATATATATATATATATAAAATGCAAGATGTTTGTGTGAGTGTCTGTTTATCTGTCTGTATGTCCTTTATACAAATCCATAAGTTTTATCCGATTCTCACCAAACTTCACACAAAATTTCTTTAGACTGAGTCTGAACTCCAGGAACATGGATTAGTTTTAAAGCTTTCATTACACCCAAGCAACGCCGGGCTATACTGCTAGTTATTAATATATTTTTTTTACCCATAAAATAAAAACAAATAACAACCTTGATCCATAGGCACAAAACTTATAATATCTGCTTAAAAATTTTCTACCTATCCATCTAAAATAAATTAAATTTTTAGGAATTTACTTTATATTTTCCTGCTAAAGTTTTAGTTCAAATCAAATTAAATTAAAAAAAAATTAACATCCGAGTATTGTAATATATAACTATCATGAACAACTTCTTCTATGTGCCCTGTCCCTTCAGGACGTAGGCAATCATGGCTTTCCACGTTTCCCTATCCCTGAAGCTCTGAGCACGCCTTCTCCTGTTACATCATACAGCACTCGTTCCGTCATCCACCTGATTAGGTCCTTCAAATATGTTATCCGTTGCTTTCCCCTGTCTCTTTTTCCATCTATCTGGCCTGTTAGTATCATATTCTCCAAGCCCTCCTTCCTCAATGCCTCTCCCAGGAACTTCAGCTGTCTCTTCCTGATGCTCAGTATTAATTTCCTTTTCGTTTCCATCATTTCCAAGACCTCATCATTGATCACATGCTCTATCCATTGATATTCGCAGCATCTTTCTATAGAACCACATTTCAGTTGCTTCAAGTTTTTCCTTCATCTTTGATGGTATTGTCCAGTATTCACTGCCATATTGAAGGACGGACAGCACGTAGCAATCCAGTACTCTTCCTAGTTTCTAGAGAAATTGTCCTTTTTCTTAATTCCTTACTCAACTTCTGGAATGCTTCCTTCGCCATGCCATTTCGCTTTCGTATCTCTGTGTCGCACTTTCCCTCTTCTGTTATAACGCTTCCCAGGTATTTACATTTTTGTACCTGCTTGCTGACCAGATTGCTAAAAATAACGAGGTCAAAATGAAGATAAAATTTCCTTGTTTGTCTCTATTAACAACACTTAAAACTAGGTCAATTTTAATGTTCTACGCAAAAATGGTTCCTGGGAGATAATACTTACTTTTCTTGATGTCTGGTTTGCAAATCAAGCAGATATCACGTGAGCATCTAGAAAGGTTTACACAGTGAAAGCAAGGTCTAAACAATTTATGAGTTGGGCGGAATTAATCTAAAATATTTGTCCGAATGTCACCTCACTCGTTCTCTTTCTCCCTGCAGGCTGTTTTATCTGTCAAATTTAATTTGACAGACAAATTATTGGTCTGTAAATTGTGAGATTTCATCAGTATTTTTTTCACTAAGATACATAAAGTCGCTAGATTTTGTAATGTTTTTGCTTATTATATGTACTGTTCTACTGTTATATACCAGACTAATCATATACACTAGGTGATAATGGTGAAATTATTGGAAATATTATATAAGTAAATAAATTTTCCCTCTTTGTAGGGCTTTTTTTCTACCGGTTCCTGGTTTTGGCGAAAGCAGCCTATCATCGGCCTCTTTTTTCGTGCGACAGCGACGAGCAAACGCAGAAAAATTTCGATCCGTAAAGCTCAACCAGCAGCCACACGGTGTCCGAAAATGAAACTGCCAAGATAACAGCATAGGATCGAGGTTGTCCCAAAAGTTGCAGAAAAATATCAGTAAACTGAATTCTTCTTCCATTTAAAGAGGAATATATTCTGACGTCGCAACAAAAATTGAGTCACTTCCCCGCAAAAAAAAAAATAAAAACATAAAAAATTAAAGCCTATTTTTTATATTCCCTTTCTTTCTTCCTCTTTCTGTTATAAATTTTCCCTTTTCTATTCAAATTTCGTGTTGTCCTGTTTTCTCGCACCGTGTTGGGGGGTCAATGATCTTTTACCCTTATTTATTTTCTACAGGGGACAAATAAATGGTCACTAAAATTCTAAAGTTATAAAATCCCGCATACTTTGCTAAAAACAGCAAAATTTGCAACAAAAAAAAGAAGAAACAGCATAAAATAAGGCTACGTTTTACTTCAGATTTAATATTTCAGATCTGATTTTCAAATTATCAGCCACACATAAATTTCCCCAGGTGGTCCAAATGAGGAACTTTTAATTTTCAAATGAGGAGACCATGACCTTTCTAAAAAAAACTTATTTTGCTTTGTAACATTTTTCCCGCTAATTATTCATATCGACCTATTAAGGGTAACAACCCTCACTTCTTCCCTCAGAAGGACTTAATGTAAAATGTTTGAAATAGCTTTAAATTCTACTTTTAATTATCCTTGCTTAGCATTCAAAAACATACCTAGCTACAAGAACGGACACATTACCGGTTTTAATCAAATGCTCAGCTATTGTCGAACAAGTTGTATTCACACAATACACTACCGGCCATAATTATTAGGCTTCTCTAGTGTTTAAAAAATGATGTATTTCAGGGTATTTAAATTCTACTCTTAATTATACTTGCTTAGCATTCAAAAGCATTCCTAGCAACATAAACAGACACATTATCGGTTTTAATCAAATGCTCACCTATTGTCGAACTAGTTGTATCCACACTATACACTACCGGGGAGAATTATTACGCCACTTTCATGTTAAAAAAATGATATTTTTCATAGTACTAAATTTATACTCTTAAATATCATTGCATATCATTCAAAAACATTTCTAGCTGCAAGAACGGACACATTACCGGTTTTAATCAAATGCTAAGCTATTGTCGAACTAATTGTATTCATACAATACACTACCGGCCATAATTATTAGTTCTCTCTAGTGTTTAAAAAATTAGATATATCATAGTATTTAAATTCTACACTTAATTATAATTGCTTAGCATTCAAAAACATTCCTAGCTACAAAAACGAACACATTACAGGTTTTAATAAAATGCTCAGCTATTGTCGAACAATTGTATTCACACCATGCACTACCGGCCATGATTATTAGGCCTCTCTAGTGTTTAAAAAAATGATGTATTTCATAGTATATAAATTATACTCTTAATTAATCTTGCTTAGCATTCAAAAACATTCCTAACTACAAAAACGGACACATTACCGGTTTAATCAAACGCTCAGCTGTTGTCGAACTAGTTGTATTCACACAATACACTACCGGCCATAATTATTAGGTCTTTCTAGTGTTTAAAAAATGATGTATTTCTTAGTATTTAAATTATACTCTTAATTATCCTTGCTTAGCATTCAAAGGCATTCCTAGCTCCAAGAACAGACACATTACCGGTTTTATTCTAATGCTCAACTATCGTCGAACTAGTTGTATTCACACAATACACTACCGGCCATAATTATTAGACCTATTTAATGTTCAAAAAAATAATGTATTTCATAGTATTTAAATTCTACTTGTACTTCTCCTTGCTTAGCATTCAAAAACATTCCTAGCTACAAAAACGGACACATTACCGGTTTTAATCAAATGCTCAGCTATTGTCGAATTAGTTGTATTCACACAATACACTACCGGCCAGAATTATTACGCCTCTTTAATGTTAAAAAAATGATATTTTTTATAGTACTAAATTTATACTCTTAATTATCATTGCATAGCATTCAAAAACATACCTAGCTGCAAGAACGGACACATTACCGGTTTTAATCAAATGCTAAGCTGTTGTCGAACAAATTGTATTCACACAATACACTACCGGCCATAATTGTTAGTCTTCTCTCGTGTTTAAAAAATGAGATATATCATAGTATTTAAATTCTACACTTAATTATAATTGCTTAGCATTCAAAAACATTCCTAGCAACAAAAACGAACACATTACAGGTTGTAATCAAATGCTCAGCTATTGTCGAACAGTTGTATTCACACCATGCACTACCGGCCATAATTATTAGTCATCTTTAGTGTTTAAAAAAATGATATATTTCATAGAATTTAAATTTTACTCTTAATTATCCTTGCTTAGCATTAAAAACATTCCTAATTACAAGAACGGACACATTACCGGTTTTAATCAAATGCTAATTTATTGTCGAACTAGTTGTATTCACACAATACACTACCGGCCATAATTATTAGACCTCTTTAGTGTTAAATAAATGAAGTAATACATACTATTTAAATTCTACTCCTTATTATTTTGCTTAGCATTCAAAAGCATTCCTAGCTACAAGAACGGACACGTTACCAGTTTTAATCAAATGCTCAGCTATTGTCGAAATAATTGTATTCACACAATAAATACCGGCCATAATTATTAGTCTTCTGTAATGTTTGAAAAATGATATATTTCACAGTATTTAAATTATAGTCTTAATTATACATTCTTAGCATTCAGAAACATTCCTAATAAAAAACGGACACATTACCGGTTTTAATCAAATGGTCAGCTATTGTCGGACATGTTGTATTCACACAATACACTACCGGCCAGAATTATTAGGTCTCTTTAGTGTTTAAAAAAACGATGTATTTCACAGTATAAAAATTCTACGCTTAATTATCCTTGCTTAGCATTCAAAAGCATTCCTAGCTACAAGAACAGACACATTACCGGTTGAAATCAAATGCTCAGCTCTCGTCGAACTAGTTGTATTCAAACAATACACTACCGGCCATAAGTATTAGGCATCTCTAGTGTTTAAAAAAATGATGTATTTCATAGTATTTAAATTCTACTCTCAATTATATTGCTTAACATTCAAAAAAATTCCTACCTACAAGAACGGACACATTTCCGGTTTTAATCAAATGCTCAGCCATTGTCGAACTAGTTGTATTCACACAATACACTACCGGCCATAATTATTAGACCTCTTTAGTGTTAAATAAATGAAGTAATATATAATATTTAAATACTATTCTTAATTATATTGCTTAGCATTCAAAAGCATTCCTAGCTACAAGAACGGACACATTACCGGTTTTAATCAAATGATAAGCTATTGTCGAACTAATTGTATTCACAAAATAAATACCGGCCATAATTATTAGTCATCTCTAGTGTTTAAAAAAAATGATATATTTCATAGAATTTAAATTTTACTCTTAATTATCCTTCCTTAGCATTCAAAAGCATTCCTAGCTACAAAAACGGACACATTACCGGTTTTAATCAAATACTCAGCTATAGTCGAACTAGTGGTATTCACACAATACACTACCGGTCATAATTGTTAGGCCTCTTTAGTGTTTAAAAAAAATGATGTATTTCATAGTATTCAAATTCTACCCTTAATTATCTATGTTTAGCATTCAGAAGCATTCCTAGCGACAAGAACAGACACATTACTGGTTTAAATCAAATGCTCAGCTACCGTCGAACTAGTTGTATTCACACAATACTCTACCGGCCATAATTATTAGGCTTCTCTAGAGTTTAAAAAATGATGTATTTCATAGTATTTAATTCTACACTTAATTATCCTTCCTTAGCATTCAAAAGCATTCCTAGCTACAAAAACGGACACATTACCGGTTTTAATCAAATGCTAAGTCATCGTCGAACTAGTTGCATTCACACAATACACTCCAGGCCAGAATTAGTAGGACTCTTCAATTTAAAAAAATATGATATATTACATAGTATTAAATTATATTCTTAAGTATCCTAGCTTAGCATTCAAAAACATTCCTAGCTACAATAACGGACACATTACCGGTTTTAATCAAATGCTAAGCTTTTGACGGACTAGTTGTATTCACACAATACACTACCGGCCATAATCATTAGACCTCTGTAGTTTTTAAAAAAATGATGTATTTAATAGAATTTAAATTCTACTCTTAATTATATTGCTTAGCATTCAAAAACATTCCTAACTACACAGACGGGCACATTACAGTTTTTAATCAAATGCTCAGCTATTGTCGAACAATTGTATTCACACAATACACTACCGGCCATAATTATTAGGGCTCTCTAGTGTTTAAAAATGATGTATTTCATAGTATTTAAATTATTCTCTTAATTATACTTGCTTAGCATTCAAAAACATTCCTATCTACAAGAACGGACACATTACCGGTTTTAATCAAATACTAAGCTATTGTAGAACTAGTTGTATTCACACAATACTCTACCGGCCATAATTATTAGGCCTTTCTAGTGTTTAAAAAAATGATGTATTTCATAGTATTGAAATTCTACTCTTAATTATCCATCCTTAGCAATCAAAGGCATTCCTAACTACAAGAACAGACACATTACCTGTTCAAATCAAATGCTCAGCTATCGTCGAACTAGTTGTATTCACACAATAATACACCGTCTATAATTATTGGGCCACTCTAGTGTTTAAAAAATGATGTATTTCATAGAATTTAAATTCTACTCTTAATTATACTTGCTTAACATTCAAAAATATTTCTAGCTACAAAAACGGATACATTTCAATTTTTAACCAAATGCTCTGCTGTTGTCGAACTAGTTGTATTCACACAATACACTACCGGCCACATATTATTAGACCTCTTTAATGTTAAAATATGATATATTTCATAGTACTTAAAATATACACTTAATTATACTTGCTTAGCATTCAAAAACATTCCTAGCTACATGAACGCACACATTACCTGTTTAATCAAATGATAAGCTATTGTCGAACTAGTTGTATTTACACAATAAACAAACGGCCATATTCATCATTCCTCTCTCGTGTTCAAAAAATGATGTATTTCATAGTATTTAAATTCTACACTTAATTATCCTCGCTTAGCATTCAAAAACATTCCTAACTACAAAAACGGACACACTACCGGTTTAATCAAACGCTCAGCTGTTGTCGAACTAGTTGTATTCACACAATACACTACTGGCCATAATTATTTGGCCTCTTTAGTATTTAAAAAAATGATGTAGTTCATAGTATTTAAATTCTACTCTTAATTATCCTTGCTTAGCATTCAAAAACATTCCTAACTACAAGAACAGACACAGTACCTGTTTTAATCAAATGCTCAGTAGTCGTCGAACAATTGCATTCACACAATACACTTCCGGCCATATTTATTAGGCCTCTCTATTTTATAAAAAAATAGTGTATTTCATAGTATTTAAATTATACTCATAATTATACTTGCTTAGCATTTAAAATCATTCCTAACTACAAGAACTCACACATTACCGGTTTTAATCAGATGCTAAGCTATTGTCGAACTAGTTGTATTCACACAATACAATACCGCCATAATTATTAGGCCTCTCTAGTTTTTCAAAAAAATGATGCATTTCATAGTATTTAAATTCTACTCTTAATTATCCTTGTTTAGCATTCAAAAACATTCCTAACTACAAGAACTGACATATTACCGGTTTTAATCAAATGCTAAGTAATCGTCGAACTAGTTGTATTCATACAATACACTACCGGCCGTAATTATTTGGCCTCTTTAGTGTTTAAAAAAATGATGTAGTTCATAGCATTTAAATTCTACTCTTACTTATCCTAGCATTCAGAAACATTCCTAACTAAAAGAACGGACACATTACCGGTTTTAATCAAATGCTCAGCTATTGTCGAACTAGTTATATTCACTCAATCCAATAGCGTCCATAATTATTAGGCCTCTCTAGAGTTTCACAAAGTGATGTATTTCATAGAATTTAAATTTTACTCTTAATTATCCTTGCTTAGCATTCACAAGCATTCTTAGCTACAAGAACAGACACATTAACGGTTTAATCAAATGCTCAGCTATCTTCCAACTAGTTGTATTCACACAATACACTACCGGCCATAATTATTAGGCCTCTCTAGTGTTTAAAAAAATGATGTATTTCATAGTATTTAAATAATACTCTTAATTATCCTTGTTTAGCATTCAAAAACATTCCTAACTACAAGAACTGACATATTACCGGTTTTAATCAAATGCTAAGGAATCGTCGAACTAGTTGTATTCATACAATACACTATTGGCCATAATTATTTGGCCTCTTTAGTGTTTAAAAAATGATGTATTTCATAGAATTTAAATTCTACTCTTAATTATACTTGCTTAACATTCAAAAATATTGAAAAAAAATATAGTTGTATTCACTCAATCCAATAGCGTCCATAATTATTAGGCCTCTCTAGAGTTTAACAAAATGATGTATTTCATAGTATTTAAATTCCACTGTTAATTATACTTGCTTAGCATACCAAAGCATTCCTAGCTACAAGAACGGACACATTACCGATTTTAATCAAATGCTCAGCTATTGTCGAATTAATTTTATTCACGCAATAAATACCGTCTATAATTGTTAGTCCTCTCTAGTGTTTAAAAAATGGTATATTTCATAGTATTTAAATTATACTCTTAATTATACTTGCTTAGCATTCAAAAACTATCCTAACTACAAAAACGGACACATTGCCGGTTTAAATCAAATGCTCAGCTTTTGTCGAACTAGTTGTATACACACAATACACTACCGGCCATAATTATTAGGTCTCTTTAGTGTTTAAAAAAATGATGTATTTCATAGTATTTAAATTCTACTCGTAATTACCCATGCTTAACATTCAAAAATATTCCTAACTGCAAGAATGGTCACGTTACCGGTTTTATTCAAATGCTCGATTATCGTCGAACTAGTTGTATTCATACAATACACTACCGGTCATAATTATTAGGCCTTTCTAGTGTTTAAAAAATACAGTATTTAATAGTATTTAAATTTTACTCTTAATTATACTTGCTTAGCATTCACAAGCATTCTTAGCTACAAGAACAGACACATGACAGTTTTAATCAAATGCTCAGCTATCTTCGAACTAGATGTATTCACACAATACACTACCGGCCATAATTATTAGTCCTCTCTAGTGTTTAAATAAATGATATATTTCATAGTATTTAAATTCTACACATAATTATCATTGATTAGCATTCAAAAACATTACTAGCTAAAGAAACGAACACATTACGGTTTTAATCAAATTTTCAGCTATTGTCGAACTAGTTGTATTCACACAATACACTACCGGCCATAATTATTAGGCCTCTCTAATGTTTATAAAAATGATGTATTTCATAGTTTGTAAATTATACTCTTAATTATACTTGCTTAGCATTCAAAAACATTCCTAGTTACAAAAACTGACAAATTACCGGTTTTAATCAAATGCTCAGCTTTTGTCGAACTAGTTATATTCACACAATACACTACCGGCCATAATTATTAGGCCTCTCTAGTGTTTAAAAAATGATGTATTTCATAGTATTTAAATAATACTCTTAATTATCCTGGCTTAGCATTAAAAACATTCCTAACTACAAGAACGGACACATTACCGGTTTTAATCAAATGCTCAGCTATTTTCGAACTAGTTTTATTCACACAATACACTACCGGCCATAATTATTAAGCAACTCTAGTGTTTAAAACATGATGTATTTCATAGTATTTAAATTATACTCTTAATTTTGTTTGCTTAGCCTTCAAAAACATTCCTAGCTACAAAAATGACACATTACCAGTTGAAACAAATGCTCAGCTATTGTCGAACTGGATGTGTTCACCCAATTCACTACCGGCCATAATTATTAGGCCTCTCAAATGTTTAAAAAAAATGATGTATTTCATAGTATTTAAATTGTGCTCTTAATTTTCCTTGCTTAGCATTCAAAAACATTCCTACCTACAAAAATGGACACATTACCGGTTTTAATCAAATGCTCAGCTATTTTCGATCAAGTTGTATTCACACAATACTCTACCGGCCATAATAATTAGGCCTCTCTAGTGTTTAAAAAATGTTTTATATCATAGTATTTAAATTATACTCCCAATTTTCCTTGCTTAGCATTCAAAAACATTCCTAACTACAAGAACGGACACATTACAGGATTTAATCAAATGCTCATCTATTGTCGAACTAGTTGTATTCACACAATACACTACCGGCCCTAATTATTAGGCCTCTCTAGTGTTTAAAACAATGATGTATTTCATAGTATTTAAATGATACTCTTAATTACCCTTCCTTTGCATTCAAAAACATTCCTAGCTACAAAAACGGACACATTACCGGTTTTAATCAAATGCTCAGCTATTGTCGAACTAATTGTATTCAAACAATACACTACCGGCCATAAATATTAGGTCTCTAGTGTTTAAAAAATGATGTATTTCAGGGTATTTAAATTATACTCTTAATTATCCTTCCTTAGCATTCAAAAACATTCCTAGCTACAAAAACGGACACATTACCGGCTTTAATCAAATGCTCAGTTATTGTCGAACTAGTTGTATTCACACAATACACTACCGGCCATAATTATTAGGCCTCTCTATTGTTTAAAAAATGATGTATTTCATAGTATATAAATTATACTCTTAATTATCCTGGCTTAGCATTAAAAACATTCCTAAATACAAGAACAGACACATTACCGGTTTTAATCCAATGCTCAGCTATTTCGCACTAATTGTATACGCACAATACACGACCGGCCATAATTATTAGGTCTCCCTAGTGTTTAAAAAAATGTTTTATATCATAGCATTTAAATTATACTCTCAATTTTCCTTGCTTAGCATTCAAAAACATTCCTAACTACAAGAACGGACACATTACCAGTTTTAATCAAATGCTCATCTATTGTCGAACTAGTTGTATTCACACAATACACTACCGGCCATAATTATTAGGCCTCTCTAATGTTTAAGAAAATGATGTATTTCATAGTATTATATTCAACTCTTAATTATCCTTGCTTAGCATTCAAAAGCATTCCTAGCTACAAGAACAGACACATTCCCGTTTTTAATCAAATGCTCAGCTTTTGTCGAACTAGTTGTATTTACTCAATACACTACCGGCCATAATTATTAGGACTCTTTAGTGTTAAATCATAGTATTTAAATTCTCTTCTTAATTATCCTTGCTTATCATTCAAAAGCATTCCTAGCTGCAAAAACGGACACATTACCGGTTTTAAACAAATGCTCAGCTATTGTCGAACTTGTTGTATTCACACAATACACTACCGGACATAATTATTAAGCATCTCTAGTGTTTAAAAATATGATGTATTTCATAGTATTTAAATTATCCTCTTAATTATTCTTGCTTAGCATTCAAAAGCATTCCTAGCTACAAGAACGGACACATTACCGGTTTTTATCAAATGCTCAGCTAATGTCGAACTAGTTGTATTCACACAATACACTACCGGCCATAATTATTAGGCAACTCCAGTGTTTAAAAAATGATGTATTTCATATTATATTTAGTATTTATTGCCAAGTATATGAAAATAGAATTTTTTTTAATCATTTCACCCCAAGCAAGGTATTCCACTGCCTCTATTGCGCAGGGATTAGTGGAAGCTGAAGAGAAAGTGTGGTTAGATTAACGAAATGTCATAAGGAGGATGATAGACGGGTTAGGATACCGAGGCTGAGGTTTGGGCCGATGGGAAGAGTGTTTGAGAGAAGAGATGCGACTTAGTGTGTTAGGAAGTGTCTATTTACCTTATATTTAAACTCCTGGAGATTGTAGCTGTCGGGGAAGCAATCATGTGGATGAGAATTCCACAGGGGGTAAGTGCGTTAAAAGAAGCTGTTGAAGTAGAAACTGCGGTTACATTTTATCGGTTTAACTGTAAAAGGGTGCGACCTGGTTGCTAATTTAGTATATCGTGCAAATTCGTACTTAGGGGGCACCAGTGATCTAAGTTCATCTGATCAGAAGCCTTGAACGTATTAATAGAAGAGGCACAGTAAAGCCACGTCACGTCGGTGAGTGAGTGACTGCAGCCTGTCTGCCAAGTCGGTTTCGATCACATTACAGACTCTCCGTTGTATTTTGTCAAGAAGCCCGAGGAGAATAGCAGGGGCACCCGACCAGATGTGGCAGCAGTATAGTTCTTTTGTTAATACTGCACTATAAAATATGCATCAAATGAATTTATAAATATTTGATAAATGCCTATATTGAAGTTTCTCACGAGATACTAGATTAGCAACTATGTCCCACCCTTTTACAGTTAAACAAATAAGATGTAACTGTAAATTCTACTCCAACAGCTTCTTTTCTCGCGCTTCCCGCCTGTGGAACTCCCGTCCACAAGTCTGCTTTCCCGACAGCTACAATCTCCAGGTGATTAAATGTAGGGTCAATAGACACCTCCTATCACACTAACTCCCAATTATTCTCAGAACACTCTCATCTACCCAACCTTCATTCTCGGTATCCTTCCCCGCCTATCACCTACCCTCTGACATTTCCTATATTAAACCATTCTCGGTATCCCTACCCGCCTATCACCCACCCTCTGACATTTCCTATATTTAACCATTCTCGGTATCCCTACCCGCCTCTCACCCACCCTCTGACATTTCCTATATTTAACCATTCTCGCTATCCTTACCCGCTATCACCCACCCTCTGACATTTCCTATATTTAATCATCCTTTCTCCACTCTCTGTAGCCCCCTGCGCAGTAGTGGCAGTGACATGCCTTGCTCGGGGTGAAACGCTTATAAAAAAAAAATCTCCTTTTCCTTTTCCAACGGCTGCACACACTCTGGACATTCTTTCCACAAGTTGTTTTTAAATAATCCTCCGACAACTCACTCCAGGTGTCCTTTAGACATCTTACAAAATCCCGGACAATATCAGGCTGTTTCTTCTTACTTCTCCTGTCCTACTCATCCCATGCAAGTTCAATTTGTGAGAGGTCTGTTGACTGAGGTCGCCAACACATAGGTTTTAAAATCCCAGCGATTTCTTTTAATTTTAAACAATTTTGGCACAATTTAGAATTATTTTTTGGGTCGTTATCATGCTGGGGTATGAGATTTTGACCCAAAATACGCAATCCAGATAGAAATACATATCTCTGTAACATTGAATGGTATTGTACTTTTTTCATAGTCAATTTTACTTCAACCAAGTCACCTGAACTCGTGCCCGGAAAACAGCCCCAAACCATACAGGATCCACGACAATGTTTGATCGATGACTGTATACCATCATCTTTCACTCGCTTCCCAACTCTCCTCCGAACGTACACCCTCCTTTTACTCCCAAACTGTTCGAACTTGCATTCATCAATCCAAAACACTTTTGATCACTGTTCTGGTGTCCAGTTTTTATGCTCTCTTCCCGATGCTAGTCTCTTCTTATGATTGACTGAGCGAAGCAAAGTCTTCCTGGCTGCCTTGTAAAATTTTCCAAAGTAATAACAAAACCATTCTATTTTCATTTAGAATTATCCAATTAGCAATAAATACTAAAAATAGTATGAAATACATAGTTTCAAACTACAGGGTGCGATGGGTAAATTGTCGCTATTTGCCTTGTAAAATTTTGCAAAGTAATAATAACAAAAGAACCATTCTATTTTCATTTAGAATTATCCAATTGGCAATAAATACTAAAAATAATATAAAATATATCATTTTGTTTAAACTGTGGTGGCCTAAAAATTATAGCGAATATTGGTTTCCATGATTCTGGCATCAAAACTTTCTTTTAATTCAATGATGCAGATATTTATTTATTTTTTTTTGTATTTCTTACATGTCATTTTCCATTGTTGTATTTGTACGAGCAGTATATTTGTGTTATGTCAAATTCTCATTAACGAAGAGAGAAAACTTTTGGAACGTGACATTAAAAGGATTAATTAAAACTGGAAAAACAAACCAAATGGACATTTTGTGTAAATGGTGGAAGGAATAATGCAAAAAAATTCAAAGAATATCCACAAAGAAGGAGTATAGCTTCAGCGACAAAAAACACAATGAATACAAGAAACTGTAGACCACTATGATAGACTTTAAGTTTTTCTATGTCCCTTCAGAAGGCAGACTATTCAAATATGTTTATTGTTTGCTGATATTCAGCCTAATAACCAAGAATCGCTCGTCTGTCTGTTTAACCTCGCGCGCGGAATTATGGGTATTGTTGTTTTACATATGCAAATGTTCAATGGACGTAAGGAGAATAAGTAAAATCGTGAAGGCTAGAAAAAGACAAAGACAGCGACACGTGTTGTTTTCATAAGAACCGGAGGAGCTATTATATACGTGTTCGAGTGCTTTTGTCGTGAGGTCCGCATAACAAAGGAATACCTTAAAGTTCAAAGTTGAATGCTGGTTGAAAATGTTGGCATTTTTGAAGAATGTACAATAGCATGGTGTGCTTTAATAAATAATCTGGATGTGGTGAACATGATTTATCTTGAAATTCCAGAAATAAAGAAAATCAGAAGCTGCAGTCATGAGCTACTTCAGAAGGTATAAATATATATATGCATGTATATATATACACCATTCAGTAAGGAATTACAGCACTATAACTACTGGCGTAAAAAAGTCCGCCTTCTTCTACCGAGCGCCCATTGCTCAGAGGTAGAATTGACGACTGACGCCAGTTCGGTCGGGTTTCAATCCTGAGTAAAATCAATCGGATATCTAACCGTACGGATGAGCTGTGATACTTTACTGTGACTATAATTTACTTATATATATATATACGTATATATATATATATATATATATATATATAAAGTACTTACTTAGCTATTTATAAACGACAACTTGGAGAACAGGAACTCGATATGTTTAGTCGCCTGAAGAGAGTCAACTTTAGACTCGAAACACGTATAGCGTCGCAAATATCATGATAGACACTTAATGTATCATAACATATATAATAACAACAATAAATATACACTTTAAACAAAAAGGTTTACGGCCTCTCACACTTTTTATTCTATACCAATTTCTCTTGTTGGAACAACAGTATTTCTGTTTTTAATATATATATATATATATATATATATAGTCATCCGTAGACAGATCTGTTTCGCTGTATCACAGCTCATCAGTACGGTTAGACTCCGATTGCTTTTAACGCAGGATTGAAACCCGACCAAATTGGCGTCAGTCGGCGATTCTATCTCTGGGCTATGGGCGTTCGGTAGAAGAAGGCAGACTTGTTAGCGGTTATATTGTCATTATACCCACCCAAAAGCCAGAGTGCTCTAATCCATTACAGAAAGAGCGATGCGTACATGCCAGAGTAGCTACTGTTTTTCAAAGTCTACCATTCTTCCAGAGTGCTCAATCATGGTGTGAGAGCGTATATATATAAATATAATTTTCTAAAGACGGCTTAAATGTAACACAAGGAGTGAAATATGACTTATCCAGTGTGGATCGAAATTACTACTCAGCTGTAATAGTTTCTAGTGAGTCAAGCTTGCTAACCATTACACTACGTCAGGATGCACATTTTTTCTAAGCGTATCTGCGATGTGGCACAAGGCCGAAATAGAAGAATCGCCTAGTGTACATGGAACTCAATAATCAGTTGTAAACGTTCTAGTGAGACAAGCTTTATAGACATGCACCACGCTAAAGTGCACATATATATATATATATATATATATATATATATATATATATATATATGTTTCGTTAAAGACGGCTGACAAGGTACAGAGATTAAGTGTTATTTATTTTTTCTTGTGTTCTTACGAATTTTTAAACATTTTTAAACACTTTGTGTCCTGAAAAGAAAACTTCGATACGATCATGAGAAAAATTAAATAAAATGTTTAATCAATGTATCTTGTCAGTGGTTTTTAACGAAACATTTACAAAAGACGTATTGCTTCCAAAATGCAATATATATATAATACTCTCCAGAGGAAACGTTGCAAGCCTGTTGATCGCTACAACTACTTTTGTTTCCTTTCATTCAGCATAGACCCAGTTAACTGACAGGATGTAATTTATTTATATTTTTCCGCGAATTATGATTTCGAGTAGTTTGTAGTAATATAAATCGATTTTCGGGGTGTGTGAGGAAATTTGTTTGGTTTTGAAAAATAATGCGCCATCCGTTAAAGCATCACTTTTTCTCGCCCAGACACCTTGTCTTTAGTGTCGATTAGTTGTATTACGGCAATCTTCTGCCAAGTAAGTGTACAAAAATTGTATCGCTGCAGGAACACACTGGCAAGCCTTAGAGAGAAAGAGAGAGAGAGATCGTGGATACTGTTGGCCTTTTAATGTTAACGGTGTCATCAAGGCGAAAAATATTGGGTTAAAGCAAAAGTGTCATAATTCTAGTTTGTCTCTGTGGTATTCAGATGATAAAGTATATTCGTAAGTGTATTTTGCACTTGTCTAGTTTTCGTAATTTTCGTTAGTTTTTCGCCTGTTAATATGGATACGTTTTTATGTATGTACAGTTTGTTTTAGATAAACTTATATAAACTTTTATTATATGCTTTAATCATCGATTCAATAGTGATATAATATGACTAAAATTCTTAAACATTTACATACACGAAGCAATATTTACAGTTTTTCTGTTAGATTTGGGATCTGTTAATTTCTTGAAACTCCGAATAGACGCACTGTCTCTCCTAGAATTCGACACGCCAGAGATTATACTAACGTTTGGTTAAAAAGTTTAATGCACATGAAATATGACGAATCAATGAAAATCAGTCAAATCATGTAAAAATGTCAGAATTATTCCTTCTTTTACTCTACGTGCAATTCTCTGTTAAAACTTTTATATAACTGTCAGATTGATAAATGTTTCCTTTGTGTTTTTTTATCTCTATTTGATCTAAACTCACTCATCTATCTATCTATCTATCTATCTATCTATCTAACAAAGATAAAAAAAGTCAAACACTAACGCTACTCGGGTTTCAAATATGAAATTTTCTTAGGCAGGTTGAGGCATCAAGGTTAGAATCCGGGTAGCACATTTGGTTGTCTTTTTAACCATTTGCTAAATATCTTTGCTCTATATATCCGGTTTTGTATTGGGTATTTTTTGTTGTTCATATCATAAGAGCGGGTGTTTTCTGCTTTTCTTTTGTACTGTTCTATCTGTTCTATCTATCTATCTATCTATCTATCTATCTATCTATCTATCTATCTATCTATCTATCTATCTATCTGATTCTGTTCAATATCTATCTATCTATCTATCTATCTATCTATCTATCTATCTATCTATCTAGTGTCCATAAAGTTCGTGGGCACTTTAAAAAAATTATGACTTTTTTGTATTTGCGATAGAAATAATTTGTAAAAACATTAGAATGAAGTAAATCCATATCTTTTAAGGTTTTATTAACATTTTATTTGAGTTTCCACAGATCCTCCATCATTATCAATACAAAGGGTCATAAGATTATACAGTACATATTTTTTTACTTATCTAAAAAGTATTGCAAATTTTGAGGTAAAGAATCTACTCTAAACTTATTTATAAATGGAACTTTGTCTGTGTGTGTGACAGTGGGTGTGTGTGTGTGTGTGTGTGTGTGTGTGTGTGTGTGTGTGTGTGTGTGTGTGTGTGTCGGTTACGTATAGACTCCGAAATGGCTGAAGCGATTTTCTTGAAAATTCACACAGTTATACTATAAGCGTCTCCGAGAGTTCTTAGCTAGGTTTTGTGTCGAGGAACCCCCGATAAATAGCGAAAATTGATAATCGAATAAATCGGGTTATAGAAGGAGTGGTCCAATTTTAATCAAATTTGCTACACTCAGAGACAAAGACATAAGAAAAGATATTCAGAAGTTTCAAGGTTGCAGTTCTAATAATCATGCAGAAAATCGATTATATATATATATATATATATACATATATATATATATATATATATATATATATATCAAAGGCAAGATAATTGAGTGTGTGTGTGTGTGTGTGTGTGTGTGTATGTGTTTATCTGCCTGTATGTCTGTATTTTTCAGCCCTTTTATTTTAGTTTTTGCTTCGGGTAGGGCTCTAAGTAAATATAATTGTAGTTCTTAGTCTAGCCATGATACCATTTACTCAGAGGACTTATTTAGCCTTCAAAATTCAGTTTGCGACGAAAAAACTTATTTGATATCAATCCCAGGAAATCAACATTTGACTTACATCCATTCATTTTTCTGTCAGTCTACGGTTTCGCTTTAACTGGAAACAAACTATTGCTTTTTAGTCTTTCGTGCCAACGTCCAAAGAGTCTGAGCTCCAGGACCATGGATTAGTTTTAAAGCTTTCATTACACCCGAGCAGCACCGGGCTATACTGCTAGTTGTTCAATAAGTATACTTAAAACTAGATACATTGATCTTTATAACATTTTTTCAGATTATTTTCAAAAATACAAAAGTAATAAATATTTCAAAGTGCACACGGACTTTATGGACACCCTGTGTGTGTGGGGGGGGTGCTTGTGTCTGTGTGTCTGTGTGTGTGTGTGTGTGTGTGTATTAATAGAACATAGTGGAAAACTATTCAAACCCTACATCTACGTGTTTCAGGCCCGAATAAGAGACAGGCTTGTGTTCGAATGACAGGTTCGTGGGAACAAACAGAGAATTATATAAAAACCCTCATCAGATAATTTGGCCGAAGTCATTTGTTATTTTATTTTTTTGTGGTTGAATCATCCGAGTTGGACATTTATCATCGCTTTCCTGTATTTCAACACATTTTTCTCACGGGTTTGACTCTCTCACTGGGAATCTGAAGCGGCCCCTTATAGTAGTGCGAAACGCCCAGTTTAATACCTTTCCTACTTTGTCACATGAAAACTGATATACATCATAATATCAAGCATATAAATATATAAATAGATTGTTTAATTACTTAGTTTTGGGTCAAAATAAAATTAGACCAATACACATTTGTAGTAAAAACTGTTCAAAACAATTATATTGTAGAATTTTTTAATATTCTTCATTTGTAAACGAGTTGTTATGTGACCTAGGTTTCTACCACGAGGTGTCTTCAAACGATTTGCAATAACTGATTTTAAAATTTATCGTTTTTTTTTAAAGAACGCTAACGTCTGGGTTTAGAAATTTCATAAAGAAACAAATCGCCAGAAATTTAGATAGCATTGTACAAAACAAGATCAATAATAAAGAATGTAACTGCAGGGAGAAAAATAAATGCCCACTTCATGGATTTTGTAATACAAAACAAATCATTTACAAAGCAAAAGTACATGACTTAAATGGCCGAAACAAAACATATTTGGGATCAACCAAAGACACCTTTAAGACCAGGTGGTTCAATCACAAGTCTACATTTAAAATAGAAAACTTAAACAATTGTACAAAATTGGCTAGCCACGTATAGAAATTGAAAATAAAATATGGAAAACATCAAGACATAACGTGGAGTATAGTGAAAACAGCCAAGCCTTACAACTGTGGCAAAATATGTAGACTGTGCCAATAAGAAAAGTTAGCGATTATGCTGTTTCCAAACAAAAAGAAAAAAAAAACAATGAATTATTGAATGAAAGAACAGAGATTTTCATAAAGTATAACTATTCCCAAAATATCTATTAGGTTCATACAACCATAGATGAAAAGATTATAATTTCTTGTAATTTTGAAAATCGCGCGTTCAAAAATTTCCCGTTACGTGAGCGTTCTTAAATAAAAAGGTAAACGGTAAAATCAGTTATTGCAAATCATCCGAAGACACGACATGGTAGAAATATATATATGGTAGTAATATATATATATATATATATATATATATATATATACTGAGCATTTTACCCTTAAATATAGCATACGTTAAAAATATTTTTCCTTCTCTTTTTCTCTCTCTTTTCCTCTCTCACTATATATATATATATATATATATATATATATATAAAACTCTAGGTGAAGATACTCAAGGTTTTACTATTTTGAGTACCTCGGTATTTATTTTATTATAAACAGTTGCCAATATAATAAATATTATAGAGATTAATATAATCATATAATTATGAATTAATTGTCCATGGCGACACGGAAATTTCTATGTTTCGAGAGAGATTCTTTCATCAAGCAATTTTGTGCAATTAATAAATTTCACTTTTTTTTTTTTAATCATATCACCCCGGGCAAGGCGGTAAGGCCACTGGGGTGCAGGGGGCTACGTAAGAGTGAAATGATTGGAAAAGAGAAAGCCGGAAACCACATCCTAAACAGGGAACAAGGGGTGAGCCTCTACACCTGTTCAATAGACGCGGGTGGAGCGTGAACTGGGCGATAATTCAGTCTATCTACTCCAACTGAGAAAAAAATAAGAAAAAGTGAAAAGATTGGAAAAGAGAAAGCCGGAAACCACATCCTAAACAGGGAACAAGGGATGAGCCTCTACACCTGTTCAATAGACGCGGGTGGAGCATGAACCGGGCGATAGTTCAGTCTATCTACTCCAATTGAAAAAAAAATAAGGAAAAGTGAAAAGATTGGAAAAGAGAAAGCCGGAAACCACACCCTAAACAGGGAACAAGGGATGAGCCTCTACACCTGTTCAATAGACGTGGGTAGGGTGTGAACTGGGCGATACTATTTACATTGTTTGAACTGTTGTCCTCGTCTTTATTGTTTGTAATACTGCATGGACACAGTAAAGCTGTAATATGAGCTGAAATAGAAAAGTCAGGCATGGCTGAACATATATAGAAGGAAAAGGAAGATCACTGTCTTGTGTGATGAGGTTGAAATAATAGACGAACACTAATGAAAAATGCCAAAACTTCAATAATGAGAGGATATGCTAAGCCAAAAACATTTCCGAAGACAAACAAACATATATATGAACAAAATATGGAAACTAGTAATACAGAGGGCCAGAGAAAAACAATAATAGCAAAAGTTGTAATATGAGCTTTGTTAAATATGATACTGAGACATTAGGCTTGTAAGTTCAAAAAATCTCCTACTAATGTCTGCAAGAACACATAACTCACATAGTTTGAAGTAATCCAAAGGTGAGATAACTGAAAGAGTTGTGAGTTAACTGAAAGTGTTGTGAGTTAACTGAAAGAGTTGTGAGTTAACTGAAAGAGTTGTGAGTTAACTTAAAGAGTTGTGAGTTAACTGAAAGAGTTGTGAGTTAACTGAAAGAGTTGTGAGTTAACTGGAAGAGTTGTGAGTTAACTGAAAGAGTTGTGAGTTAACTGGAAGAGTTGTGAGTTAACTGGAAGAGTTGTGAGTTAACTGAAAGAGTTGTGAGTTAACTGGAAGAGTTGTGAGTTAACTGGAAGAGTTGTGAGTTAACTGAAAGAGTTGTGAGTTAACTGAAAGAGTTGTGAGTTAACTGAAAGAGTTGTGAGTTAACTGAAAGAGTTGTGAGTTAACTGAAAGAGTTGTGAGTTAACTTAAAGAGTTGTGAGTTAACTGAAAGAGTTGTGAGTTAACTGAAAAAGTTGTCAGTTAACTGAAAGTGTTGTGAGTTAACTGAAAGAGTTGTGAGTTAACTGAAAGAGTTGTGAGTTAACTTAAAGAGTTGTGAGTTAACTGAAAGAGTTGTGAGTTAACTGAAAGAGTTGTGAGTTAACTGGAAGAGTTGTGAGTTAACTGAAAGAGTTGTGAGTTAACTGGAAGAGTTGTGAGTTAACTGGAAGAGTTGTGAGTTAACTGAAAGAGTTGTGAGTTAACTGAAAGAGTTGTGAGTTAACTGGAAGAGTTGTGAGTTAACTGGAAGAGTTGTGAGTTAACTGAAAGAGTTGTGAGTTAACTGAAAGAGTTGTGAGTTAACTGAAAGAGTTGTGAGTTAACTGGAAGAGTTGTGAGTTAACTGAAAGAGTTGTGAGTTAACTGAAAGAGTTGTGAGTTAACTGAAAGAGTTGTGAGTTAACTGAAAGAGTTGTGAGTTAACTGAAAGAGTTGTGAGTTAACTGGAAGAGTTGTGAGTTAACTGGAAGAGTTGTGAGTTAACTGGAAAGAGTTGTGAGTTAACTGAAAGAGTTGTGAGTTAACTGGAAGAGTTGTGAGTTAACTGAAAGAGTTGTGAGTTAACTGAAAGAGTTGTGAGTTAACTGGAAAAGTTGTGAGTTAACTGAAAGAGTTGTGAGTTAACTGAAAGAGTTGTGAGTTAACTGAAAGAGTTGTGAGTTAACTGAAAGAGTTGTGAGTTTAATACCTGCCTACAACAGGGAGAGTTGAGTTATTCAACGAAATTAACTGAAGCTGGGATATCTGGAAAAAGCATAGTATAACATTAGTTTGGTAAGTGAAAAAAATATAATGTAATAATTGTATGTGGAAAAAATATAATACTGTAATATTTATGTGGAAAAATATGATACTATTTTAGTACTACGGAGCGAAAATAATTATTACTAGTGGCGTTATTAATTGTGCAGATTACAGTTGCAATATGAGTGGAGTAGAAAATATAATTTATTACAAACTTTTTAAAATCTAAAACTTAGGTTTGCTGTTTATGTATGTGGGTAGATATAAACTTTATGTGTGTGTTCCTTTTAACTAATAAGAGAGGATTCATTTTTGGATTTGGCCGTATTTTCCAAAGAATACATACTAAATTTTTCTCTTTTTTTTTCTTTTTTCCCCTTTCCTTCCCTTTTCTCCTTTTTTCTTTTTCTTCCCTAATGGTCAAAATGTCAACTTGCTTTTAACCTAATTTTATCTTTTCCTCTTTTCCCTTTTATTTTTATTGCTTCTCACTTAGTTTTACTGTCTTTGATGTAATGTGCCTATTTAGTACCAAGACTGTCTTTTCCGCTTTCTTATAATTTCGATCTCCTCTCGTTGAGAACCTCTCCTGTGAAGAAAGAGAACTTCTCACCATTGTTTTTCTAGTTCCTATTTTTTCAAAATCTTTGATTTATAAATAACATTTTTATTTTTTCCTGATTTACTTCCTGCTATCCTTATCCTATCTTTCTAATATATATTTATTTATTGTAAAAACCTTTTTTGTAAAAAGATTATATATATATATATATATATATATATATATATATATATGA
Organism: Ascarosepion bandense; assembly: GCA_037127315.1. Classification (NCBI taxonomy): domain Eukaryota; kingdom Metazoa; phylum Mollusca; class Cephalopoda; order Sepiida; family Sepiidae; genus Ascarosepion; species Ascarosepion bandense. The sequence goes on along the minus strand of JBBBDQ010001244.1, from coordinate 2,484,146 downwards.
GTGCGTAGTTCTGTGTGTGCAGTAAGTGATTTTGATTAAAAATATTCTAAATTGATTTCCAATAAAAGTACCGAAGCAGTAAAATATATTTTGTGTGACAACTTGTCGGCCAGACAGGTGTCAGACCTGGGGTAATGAATTCTACCCGGTCATTTTTATTGCTTCACAATGAGGACGACTTTGATGGGGGACCCAACAGAAGGAAAATTACAAACATTATAGACAAGATGACAAGCTAGCAAGGCAAAACATGGCCGTCAGCAAAAGAGACGGCCAAAGGTGTGATTTCTGAATTAGAGATGACAGAAACAAATTGGTACAGACATTTGTCTATCTTAGAATTGTTATCATAGACGACTAAAAATGCGACATAAAGATCTGAAATAATAGGAAATGCTTCAATATGGTAAGAAATAGGAAAACTTTGTGAGAATCAAAAATAAAAATGGTAAATTTCTATGTCATATTTATCATCCTATTTAACGATAAATGTTTCACATTTTCTCATAGATAAAGATGATACCGGATCCAAAAGAGATGTGGTTGTACAGAAGGATACTTAGAAAAACAGAGACGGAATTATTTTATATAACAATAGGATGTTTTTCAGGAACATGGGAATTTCTTTCTTCTTTTTTAACGTGTCGTGTTCTTCCAGGGGGTCGGGGATCATATCTGAACTGAAATAACTTAGAATTCATTTTGAAAGTTATTTGGATAAATATTCTTGAATGATAAATTTAACATGAAACCAAATTTTAGAGTTGCATATATAAGCCGTTACATATTCTGTGAACTTGTCATTTTGGCCTATTTCAAGCAAATACAATATTGAGAAAACTTGATGCGATGAGGAAAAATGGATTTTATTTTCAGATTCTGCGTAAATAACCAAACCAGAACCATGGACACAGTGCCCAAGAACATTTTGGACGAAAGAAAAACAAAGTCAACCGGTAATATAAATTCAGAGTGACCAAAAAAATAAAACGGGGATATTTTTTAACAATCCAATAAAACCAAGGGTGATGGAAGAAAAGATATTTTATTCAAAATAATTAAAACCTTAAAACATGCCATTTAAGAAACAATGATTAAATTTTCATTTTTTTAAAAATTACGTCCTGTAGATGGCGTTCTTTTGTACGAATGTATTCTTGAAATCTGCTGTTGAGATTCCTCATTGACCGCTGCAACATCTCAGCTGGGATACTGTGAATCTCATCCTGAATTCTCTGTTTTAACTCATCCAGATTTTTTGGTCCAGTCGTGTACACTTTAATCTTGAGCCCCACAAGAAAAAATCACAAACGGTCAAATCTGGACACACTTTAAAAATTCCCGTTTTTGGGGGTCAGAGTTGTTACTATAACAGTCGTCTGTAGAGACCTGTACGTCACTTGGGTTTGCAAAGTTTTACATAGCACAGCCAACTACAGATAAAGCATTTCTTTATATTTCTTTGATATTATCAATCTATATTTTTTAAATAAGGCATTGTAACTGATTACATTATTTACATTGTTCGGACTGTTGTTATCATCTTTATCGTCATATTCAAGACCTTTCGACCGATATTGTTCTAGCTCTACGTGACACGTCTTTTCTGGATAACGGAGGCGATCATCTCCCTGTCCCTAGTGGCGCTTAGCATGCTTTCTCCTGTTGCACCATAGAACCCTCGTTCCGTCATCCACCTGAAAGAAGTTAGCTTAACAAAAAACAATTATGTCCGCGTATAGATAAATATGCCTAAAAGGTGTTAACCAAATATAAAATATTTAACCACCAAGAATCCCTACACCGCTTAAGAAACAGCAAAAAACTAAAGATAGAAAAATAATATAACATTCATCAAGTAAAATAATTCACGTACGCACAAAAATATAAAATTATTCCAAACTTAATATAAATACGAAAAGATTTGGATAGCGGCAGTGAAAATCCAGATAGCCTCAAAGAGTGACGATATTATTATAATGCCCTCATGAAACTTCGAAGTGAACATGACTGAAATCTACTCAAATTTTTTTTTTAATCATCTCACCCCAAGCAAGGCATTACACTGCCACTATTGCGCATGGGGCTACATAGGGGAAGGTAAAGAAAAGGAGTGGTTAGACATAGGGAATGTCAGGAGGAAGGTGACAGATGAGTAAGGATAGCGAGGATGAGGGTTGGGAAGAGTGCTTAATAGAATGGGAGCAGGTTAGTGTGTTAGGAGGTGTCTATTGACCTTACATTTAAATTGCTGGAGATTGTAGCTGTCGGGGAAGCAATCGTTTGGAAGAGAATTCCACAGTCGGGAAGTGCAAGGAAAGAAACTGTTGGAGTAGAAGTTACGGCTGCATTTTATCGGTTTCACTGTAAAAGGGTGGGATCTAGTTGCTAATCTAGTATCTCGTTCAAATTCGTATTTAGGGGGCACTAGTGTTCTGAGTTCAGCGGAGCAGAAGCCGTGAAAGTATTTATAGAAGAGACACAGGGAAGCCACGTCGCGCCGGTGGGAGAGAGACTGCAGGCGGTCTGCCAAGTCGGTATCTATCACATTACAGACCCTCCTCTGAACCTTATCGAGAAGCCCGAGGAGAACAGCAGGGGCACCCGACCAGATATGACATCAGTATTCAATGCACAGGCGGATGGTAGATTTATAAATGTGCAGGATAGATTTAGACGGAAAAACTTCCGGGCCCTACACAGAGAACCGACTTTCATAGCAGCGGATTTAGCAATGGATTCGATATAGTCATTCCATTTGAGGTCCGCTGAAAGTGTGAGACCAAGGAGGCGTAGTGTTTTACTTTCTGGGAGGCAAGCCTGGTCCATGCTAATGGGAGGTAGGTAAGATTGTCGATGATGGTTAATTGAGAGTAGCTTCGTTTTAGAAGCATTAAAATTTACTAGCCATTTCTTACCCCAGTCAGATATGGATTGGAGGTCTTTTTCAATCTCGGCTGCGAGGTTAGCTTTGACGCCGACACCAGATTTTTGTAGGAAGGCGAGAGTAAACTGTGGTGTCATCGGCGTACAAACCTATTTGGGCTCTTATGGAATCAGGGAGATCATTCATGTATATCAGGAAGAGTGTAGGACCTAAGATGGAGCCATGGGGGACACCTGCGTTTGTATGGTAGTTCTGAGAGGCATGTCCGTTTAATACCACCTTCATTGTGCGGTTAGAGAGGAATGACTGGATTAGTTCAAACAAATGTCCAGTTATACCATAGCTCCGCAGTTTACATAGAAGGCCAGCATGCCAAACTCTGTCGAACGCCTTAGTGACAATTTTCTCCACATTAATTCTCTGTATAATATCCGTGTTACCTTCCAGTATGTTTAATCTTATCTCTTATTTTCTACTTCCTCAAACAGTGCAGGTGTATTAAACTCATTAGATATTTCGAGTTTGTTTATGTAAAAAAAAGAAAAAAAGAGAGATCTTGCTAGAAGTGATAATGAATTTTACAAGTTCAGTTAACATTAAAAAAAATAAGTCAAACTTTCTGCCTTTTGAATATTTAATTTTCAAATCATCGCATCTGAACTTGCAATAAAAAGGAAAATAAAAATACTACCTTATTAAATCTATCTTGAAATGTTTGAATAATCAAGTAATTGTTTCTTTCTTTGTTTGCCATATAAACATTTTTTTCTGATTTTTAATATGTTTTAAATCACTGCCATGCATTACGCTATTTTCTGTTTAAAGCAAAGAATGTAGACTTTATTCTAACATTTCGGGTTATAGAGGTAAAATATGTTCAATGTCAAGCGGAAATATACGATTGTATCTAAATATTAATACACTGATGAAAAAATGATCACCCTACTACGCCATATTAAAGGCAGGTAATATTTATTCGTATTCACAATTGTGGGAGAAAGTAGTATATAAAAATTCATACGTAGCAGGATGATAAGGGATGCTTAATAACAAAAGTGATAAACCTATAAATAATAAGAAAATGTGCTTGCTAATTGTAACCGTCAGTTCTATGGTAACAGTTACTTTACTCGTATTTTTTTCCTTGTGGAACTATTTTCCGTCTCCATGCTTTCAGGCCAGCTTCAAAGTGTAAAAATTTAAATGCAACGTCAATCTCTATCTACTGTCCTGATTACTCTCCCTCGGTTCTTGCTCATTCGCAATGGTCCTGTTTCTAACTATTACGCATTTGAGTTTCAGTGGCTTCACTCCATTTTATGAGGGGAACTCGATTAAAAAAAGAAAATATAATCCAGTACTGTGTAAATGTATTAGGACAAGAACTATTTTATCTTTTATGAAGCATCAAAATAAACTTTAAAATCACCCCTGTCCTAACACTTTTGCATACTACAACAGTTAGTGTGCAAAAGTATTAGGACAGGAATGATTTTCCTATAAACCTCACTGAAATTCAAATACAGCGTGGAGAGCCAAGTGAAGTGCTAATAAATATTGATTATTTAAAAGAGGTGTAAAGGAAATATATTAAAAAGAAGTTAAATTCAATTTTCTTTTTTCTATTAAACAGTTTTTTAAAAACAACAACAACTCATTATTCTATTATCCTTGGATATAAATGATTTTTTCTTATTCCCCCCTCTCGAAGTGATAACTCTAATGTTACTTCGCAAGACATACTTTGGAAAAAGTACAGGCTGCTTGGCAGGAGATGCCATTAGATACATTGAAGAAGCTTGTAATATCAATGCCTGACAGAATGAAGGCTGTGATCAAAGAAAAAGACTATTGTACTAAATATTAAATTTATTTTGTAACAAGTATTTTTCTTGTTAAAGCATTTGTTGCGTAAATCAAATAAAATTACTTTAATTAAATTGTTTATTTTTTGTCAATATGTCTCATAAAATATAAAATAGTTTTGCACAGTACTGTATATCCACACGAATTTAAAGTTTTGTTTATAATGATTGACATTTCAACGTGTCTTCTCCTCCAGTTTTAGTTAATAGCCTTGGAAAGGTATTAATCCGTCTCTTTCCTCCAGTTATGGGTTAAATTACAGAACAGATTGTGTTCTATAGTCTTGGATGGCAACCAGTCTACCGCAGAAAGCAATTGTAATCTACTGCGAGATAATCTCCTGCCCAGTCAGTCATGTATCTTTGGAGACATGATCGCTCAAGCGTGTATCACGTATGAAACTTTAACTAACTTACTGACTTCTCCTCTATACGCATGTCTAGTTACGTCAGCGTAAACATCCCTTTAGCCCTAAAGAACGAAACGCGTCACACGTATTTTTTTCACATTGTCATTAATTGCATAGTCAGTCAATTAGTTACCACGTTAAGTGCTATAAGTTTTACACGATTGGGCGATCATGTCTCGAAAGAGACATTACTGACTAGGCAGAAAATTTTCCCGCAGTAGTTTGCCATTACTTTCTGCGGTAGACCGGTTGCCAACCAAGGCTATCAAACCCGATCTGTATTTCTATTTAACCCATAGCTGGAGATAGAAGAGAATGATAAATAACTTTCCCATGATTATTTCTGCGTATATGAATGAAACAATTTTGACTGGAATTCGAACTCGGTTCTCCTATTTCTCATTGCACACAACTGTATAAGAATTGACATGCGATCGACCTTAATGTGAGGATTCAACGCGTACATAGGGCAAGGAAAAATGTTAACTAATTCCCTCTTGTCTTTCTCCTGGAGACACTTCAATCAGCGGATAATGTTCCTAAACCCTTCCCGAAGAATTAACGCCTTGGGAGGAGAAACTAATAGTTTTGAACATGATATTTATTTAAAACCACATTACAATTTGTCCTATATTGATTTAATTGGGGTCGCTTATATGTGGCACAAGGTTGCAGTCATAGAGCACACAGTAAGGATCAAATTCATTTATCAGGCTTGTTTGATCGAGCGAGTCTACCTTGATAAACATTACAAAACATCAAAGTATTCCTTAAAAACTTGCAGCTATAATGATTTACTAAGATTACCTTTAATTTAGAACAAAGGTCGCAAGTATGGAACACGCATTGAGGATCATAATCACTACTCAGTTGTAACTCATCAAGTGAGAGAAGCTTGATAAACATTACGCGAAGTGCCCATCATAATTTACTAAACGTAGATAACATAGGCGAAGTCTGCACTGATGGAGCTCCCCTTGAAGATCGATCTAAATTCAATCAGTCATTTAAGGGCCATACGTGATACATGCTTTGGGCGAACATGTCTCTAAAAAAACATGACTGGCTAGGTAGAAGATTATCCAGCCATTACTTTCTGCGGTACAGTGGTTGCCAGCCACGGTTATAGAATCCAGTTTCGCCTATTATTTAACCCATAACTGGAGGAAAGAGACGGATTAATACATTTCCCAAAGGTATTTGTGTATAAGGGAATGCAAAGAATTTAGCTGGAATTCGAATTCGGCACCCCAATTTGTCGTTCCGAGTCGATATCCACTGCACCACAACGCACATTCAAAATTTCAATATATATAGTTATATAAATATACATTTAATTACTCAGTTGTAATTGGGCTAGCTTGACAAGCTTACTAAACAGATGAGTCTGGACCTGATAACAAAAGAACTAATATTAAGAACCAAATATGATAGCTAACGAAGGACTCTAGCTTTAGTATGTGAGGTCCCTTCTATGTGCTCAGGAGAGCATTTGGCTGCTTATCATTTTTCAATTTGTACAGATAGCTAAACAGTAATACCGCTGACGACTAGAAAAGTTGGATAGAGGTTTCAGATAATGTTAGATCACAATACCATCGTCTCCGTCCTCAACTGTCTGAATGAAGAGGGTCAGTAAATCTGAGTTAATTTGACAAACCGCAAACCAAATTATTGGAAGTTGGAGAAAAACAATACCATTTTTCCTGCCCAAAGAAGAACCAAATTCCTTACTGATTGAATCTGTTATTTCCGTTTCACTAGTAATGACCATGCCAGCAACCAGGAACAGTTTGATAGAACCACGGTTGGGTCTATTTAAAGCCTTTATTCCTTAAAAGACCTGCTAATTGTGTGGTTGTTGTAAGAAAAAGAGGAAATGACAAGTTGTTGGTAAGCTAAAAGATAAACACTACAGAGTGGGAGCTAAGACCTCGAAAGACCTCACGGCTAAAGTACAAGCAATCCCACTGTCACTAGCAGTTCCAATGGCGATGCACAGGCCAATTAAGCGGAGAAAATCAGGCAACAAAAATTACATTACTAGCATAAAGTAAAATAGTTAAGCAGAAATATCTTCGTCTGGTACTGCTGGCATTTACTTCTTGACACCACTCTCCCCATCAGCCGAAAACAGCCCATAGCCCCGACAATGAAAAAATCATTAAATTCCATCGTTCTAAAACATCTGCTTTCAAAAGAGCACCCATTGCCAAATCACCCCCACCAAAATGAAATAAAAAAAGAAATTATACCTAATATAACTCCAAATTCATCCCGTGTAAGAGAATTATTGAACATTAAAAATAGCAACGAAGCCCATCATCAGTTTCAGCAGAACACGCATGAGAAAATAAAACAAAACCCAAGCCAACTTTTAACACAACAGAAGACGTGTGCCGAGTGTCCAAAGAACAGGTCGATAAAATTGTAATACTGTCCTTTAAAATAAAACGCCGAACGTTTCTATTAAATATGTCAGTCAGTCAGTCAGTTAAGTGCCATGCGCGATACACGCTTGGGCGATCATGTCTCGAAATAGACATGACTGACTGGGCAGAAGATTATCCCGCAGTAGGTTGCCATTGCTTTCTGCGGTAGACTGGTTGCCGACCAAGGCTATAGAACCCAATCTGTCCTATTATTTAACCCATAACTGGAGGGAAGAGACGGATTAATACCTTTCCCAAGGGTATTTGCGCGTAAGTGAATGCAATACATTCAACTGGAATTCGAACTCGGTTCCCCGATTTCTCGTTTCGAGCCCCATTGCACCGCAAAGCACATTGTAGCACGTCAAAAATATGGAAGTGCAAAAATACCGAAGATTTTTCTACGGCAAAGAAAATTCTAACGGGGTTTAGATCAGGCCAGAGTACCCAACAAACATGAGCGATAATAGATAAAGCCAGTGCAATCTTTGATAATGATCTATCTACGTCAACGATAATGTCACACGCTTGCATTAATATTCTTATGAAATAATCTCTCTTTTTTTTTCACCCTTCCCTATATAGAATTTTATAAGTCACCATCCTCTAGGACATTGGTGCCCGTTCTCTTGATCATACCATCCAGAGTGAGATGAGCCAATGATAGTTGTTTGAGAATCGTGATATGGACGTCATTTCAGGAAGAATTCTCTGAAATTGAGAAGTACACCTGTTCTCAACTAATCTTGTTCCTTAAGCATCAGCATAATGTCAAGATTAAGACAAACAGGCAGCGGTCCCCCATCTAAATCTGAGTGAGTCCTGTGCGTATCGCTCGAGTAAGAGGGTTCTATTTAGATTTTTTTTTTATGCCGGTTAGGTTTTAATATATTGTTCAAATTGGATTAAACTTTGGAAACACAGCCCAAAGTTGGTTTAGATTACGTTTGTCTTTTTCTTTAGTTTCTTCTATCAATGTTTTCTTAGGTATGGAATGTAAGATCCGTGGGCTCTATTATTTCTGCCACCACTTTCCTAAGCTTCATTCCTCCTCCTTTAGGTGACCAAAGATGTCAGTTGTCTAATGTATGCGGGAAGCCTTTTGAACTTCGGATATATTTGTTGTTGTGTTTGAATGAGTGTGTGTTTCAGAGAGTGGTAAGACGAATGAATGCTTTCCTTATTTCAGTTCCTCGTTAACGTCGTCCAGTTAACTCATGTTTCTATCACAATTAAAGATTGTGGATAGTTTTATTAATAACATTAATATATTTAAGTTTTTGTAAATAGCTATTCACATATTGTAAATACATATTGGGGTTTAGATTTTCAAACTGTTGTTTTGTTCACTTCCTCACACAAAAAATATACATATGGTTGTTAAAAAGTACTTCATATATTTGAGGTATTATGGGGATGTCGTAAAATTGGTGTGTAAAAATATATTCTTTGGTGTAATGAAATAATGTGGTATGTTTGGGTAAATGATTGTGGCTAGCAAAGTTAATTATAAGATAGAATATATCTAAACTACCTAAACCCTTCTCTTGGTGTTGTGTCATGTCTTTGTATTTTAAAGCAAAATAAATATCGGATTCCTTGGTGAACATTTTGTAGTAGGATTATTCGTTTTTACATAACATTTAAAGTCTTGCCAGGCGCCATACGCGTTTTGACGTGACAAGGAAATCAATTTTTACTTCTTTTTTTGCCAACAATGAACTGTTAAGTTTGTGTTTTACTTTTTTAACGATTTTGTTGATTTACTGACTTTTTTTGTGAGAGATTTCTGAATTTTGTCTCTGTTAATTTTTTCGTTCTTAGACTGTAACTTGATGTTGTTTCTCGTGTAATTTTTTTAATTTTAATTGTTTATTGATTTATGTTGTTTCATTGTAAATTGTTTGAATTTGAATTTTTTTCTTTATTCTTGTAGGGTAATTTTTTAATTCTAATAGTTTGTTGATTTATATATTTTTTCATTGTAAATTGTTTGAATTTGAATTTTTTCTTGTAGGGTAATTTTTTAATTCTAATTGTCTATTGATTTATATATTTTCCATTGTAAATTGTTTGAATTTGATTTTTTTTTAATTTCACGTAGGGTAATTTTTTAATTCTAATAGTTTATTGATTTATATATTTTTTCATTGCAAATTGTTTGAATTTGAATTTTTTCTTTATTTCTTGTAGGGTAATTTTTTAATTCTAGTAATTTATTGATTTATATATTTTTTCATTGTAAATTGTTTGAATTTGAATTTTTTTTTATTTCCTGTAGGGTAATTTTTTAATTCTTATAGTTTATTGATTTATATATTTTTTCATTGTAAATTGTTTGAATTTGAATTTTTCTTTATTTCTTGTAAGCTGTTTTTGATCATTTTAATTTTTTTTGGATTATAATTCTTTGTATTTCTGCTTAATTTTTTTGTTTAATATGTTTTATATTGTTTGTATTTCTTGTTCGTCACTTTTATTGTTTTTACTCGTGCTGTTTTTGTTCAACTACGCTTAGTTTCTGTTTACATTTAATTTTTTGGATTTAATCATTTACGTGTTACTTCGTCTATTTCATGTTGTTCGCAAACCATGTGCCCTGGTCAAAGTTTTCTTTTTGTTTATGTTTTTCAGTATGACTTTTCTTTTAATTTAATTCGTCTTTTTGTTTAGTTAACTACGAAAATCGTTATTATCATTTGTTTATTGTTTAATCTGTTTGTTAATGTTTTCTGTCGTGATAATACGGCTTATTTTATTTGATTATAAGACTTCTTTTTCAGCGAATGCTGAACAATCCCATCAAAGATGAAGGAAAGACGTGAAGCAACCAAAATGTAGTTCTATAGAGGGATGCGGGGGATGCCATAGAAGGAACGCGCGTGCAACGACGTGGTTTTAGAGAGGATAGACACAAGAATGAAAGTGATACTTGGGATATGTAATAAGGAAGGAGGGCTTGGAGATACTGAGGTTCGGGGGATGGACAGAGAGGAAGAGAAACAAAGGAAAACAAGGCATAATATACATTTACTTGAGTAGATAAATAGAGTGGGGATTGGGTGAGATAACAAAGGAAGGGATATTCAATGCGACAAATTATAGGAAGATGTGGAAGGCCATGGTCGCCTACATCCTACAGAAACATGACTAAGTACTTTTTTGTTTTATTTTGGTTTTTAATTAAAATCAAAACATTTTATCGTTGTTTTTTTTTTAATTTTTGTGTCGTTTGAGTAAATCTATTCTTTATAATTTATACTGTAAAAATTTTTCGTATGTGTTTTTTGTTTTCGTTTTTTTTTACATTGCTAACTTTGTTACCTTTTTCTTTCTCTTTGTAGAAGGGTTTGTTCTTTTTAATTAGTTGACATTTTAAGTTAACTTTTACGTTTACTCTTTAACACTTGGTAATCTCTATGTTCCCACCAAAGTGCATCAGCATCTTGCCAGAGATTTTAGATGGTACCAGGAGTTACGAACATTATATCACAGAAGATGATCTCTTGGTAAATCTCGATGAATTACAGAAGGTTATTAAAAAAGTATTATCTCAGAATGTGTGTATATTTTAGGTTTGTTTTTTAAATTTACACATTAAACATTTTCGGTAAATTCTCTTGCGTTTGGCTTTTTTGTTTTAATTTCCACTGTGTTACATTTGTTTACATTTTGCTTATCTATTTAAAGTTATTATTTGTTTATTTAATTCTCTTGTTTAATTTCATTTAAGAAAAGAAAACTCAGTTTATCTTTAAAAAAAGAAGAAGAAAATTAATTTGAAAAAATATCCAATATCGGAAAATTAAAAAGATGTGTTTGGGTAGAAAATGAAATCCAATATATCCACACACACACGCAGATAAAAAAGACTTTACCTGAAGCAACATTGACTACTGACAATGTAGATTTTAATAAAAATATTTCAGACCAATTAGATACAAAAAATGTATGGAAGCCAAATTTGGATAAATTAAAGGTAAAGAAAAAGGTTGCTAACTGACACGAGTAACATAAAAAAAACGACACCAATGCAGAAGCCGGGGAGTCACCTTCATGCTAGCAGTACAGACCAAAATGCTAATCATCTTGGCGGAGTTTTTTGAGAGAGCCAAGTGCTACAACCATCTTATCACATAAGATGATCTCTTATTATTTTTCGAGTATTTACAGAGGTTTTAAAAAAGAATTGCAATAGTATTTGTGGTCGACAAGCGATCGCTCAAAATTTCTCACTCTACAACAGACACCGTTATAAAGTCGGTTGACTGGAAGTAAAGCACCAGCGACATAAAAGGCAGAGAATACTTTTAGTTTAGAATCACTAAAAGAGAAAAGAACGATAAAAATTTACTCGTACAGCTAGTTCTTCCTCCCTGCCACCGTTTTCCTATCATCTAAATAAACCCCATGGCTTCTCTTCCAATTCCAATGATTAAATACTACCTCATCAAAATAAATTAATTCCCAAATTTCCATCTAGAAAATTCACACCAACTATAATTCCAAAATCATCCCATGCACAGACTTATATTCAATTCTCCAAAAACAGCTGAACGTCAAAGTAAAAAAAGACAGCGAATCCCTTCAAAAAATTCAATAGTACACTTACTTTGTTACTTTGTTAAATGTGCACTTTCTTACCAACTAGAGAAACTAACAACAAAATCCCCAAGGCACAGAGAATTCTAGCGGTGGTGAGTTTAAGCCAATGTGAATTTCTACGCCACCTCGCCAAATGAGTAATAAAAGAATCAATTGCCACCATTAATATTTATCAACTTTGAACTTTCTTTTAGATGAGCTTAAATCAAAATTTACGACGAAAACTCGACTCTTCCCGACTGATATTGTAATTTAAGCTTCAACTTAACCTCAATATTGTTCTGGGGAAGATCCCGCTTTTCGTTCACCCCTCCCTGTACAGAGCTTTAAAACTCTCTTTCCTCTGAAACGTTAGCAGCCTGTCTCCTGATGGTACCTTCAAAAGCGAGATCAGCCAACACCCAATGGGACATGTCGTCGGTGTCCTCACTCCGACCATTCTCAATTCAGACAATCAACTCTAATCAGACTGATCATGCCATTCTGGTTATCCTGTATAAATGCCTGGGGCTTGAGCTTGGAGTCACGCAGAGCGACGCTCGTTCGCTATCGATATTCAGTGTTTAGGGGTGAATATATGTTGTGCACAAGTGATTTCATTTTCAACTCCCGACCGTGAATACTTTATGTCTAGGGGTGGTGTTCTCTATTACACATACTTTGATGAACGCCAGAAAGCGTGCTGGATGTTACCATAGAATATAAATATCTTCGTTTCTTTAGAGTTTATTCACCTGATAACTATGCGGAGAGGCCTGATTTGTTTCGGCGGGTCGAGACATTTTCAACGGCATCGCGTCGGGTAGTTTTAGCGAGAGATTTGAATGACGTCCTTGAGGAACGATCTTGTATTAACAAACCGGATGTGAAGATATTTCAAAATTTTATCGACATGTTGATAAGTATCGGAATGAGCACCGCTGGGAGACAGTGTGAACTTGGGCTAATAAGGGTAGTTTTTGCAACTTTTTATTCGCTAGGTTATACGGATCAATGGCTTCTCCGGATTCGTGTCAACTTTGGTTATCCTACCGTTAAATAGCTTGATTACTGGAAATTGAACTCATCATGATGAGATCAAGTCCCAAGTAGGCATCTACGCAGATGACACTACAATATACTCCCGCTCCAGTAAGAAACCTGTCGTGACGGACAGACATAAACTCGCTGCTGACCTTGAGCGGGATCTACACTCTGTGGTGAACTGGGGCAAGAAGTGGCTTGTCAACTTAAATTCATCTAAGACCAAGCTGCTGTCTGTCAACCATTACAGGCAAGCTCTCCTGCCTCCCATAAGCATGGACCAAGTGATTCTCCTGAGAGTAATACACTACGCCTCCTCGGACTTACCCTGTCGTCAGACCTCAAATGGAACCACTACATTGAATCCATAGCAAAATCTACTGCTAAGAAGGTTGGGTCACTATGTCGATCCAGGAGGTTTTTTCCACCTGAATCCATCCTGCATATATACAAGTCAACCATCCGTCCGTGCATGGAGTACTGCTGCCATTTATGGTCAGGTGCCCCTGACGTTCTCCTCAGTGTTCTTGACAAGCTCCAAAGAAGAGACTGTAATGTGATAGGTATTGATCTGGCGACTCGACTGCAGCCACTTCCCCATCGTCGAAATGTGGCCTCCCTTTGTCTGTTCTATAAATACTTTCATGGCTTCTGCTCGGACGAGCTTAAGTCACTGATGCCTACTCAACAGGTGTTTACTCGTGCAACCAGACTGGCAACTGGGTCCCACCCATTCACAGTCAGGTTAGCCAAATGCAGACAACAATTCTACTCCTGCAGCTTCTTCTCTCGCACTTCCCACTTGTGGAACTCGCTCCCGTATTCTTGCTTTCCTGACGGCTACAACCTCCAGAAATTTAAATACAAAGTCAATACTCATCTACTAATCACTGACTCTAGCTCTCTCCCCACCCCGTATAACCTTCCCTTTCTCTCCACCTATGTATCTGTCATCGCACCTGCTTTCTCAGCTTTCTATTGTCCCTTTCTAACTAGTTTGTACTCCTCACTCTTTTCTAATGAATCTTTTTACATTTATGTAACCCCCTGCACATCAGTGGCGTTTCCGCCTTGCTCGGGGTGAAATGATTAAAAAAAAAAACTACTAATGCCACAGTGGGAATTGACAAGGGCTTTTGTCGCGGAAAGTAATTAGATACTTTAAAATGTACTATTAAGTCTTTTGGTATCGGCGATAGTCGGTGAAACAATCTAGTCAGATTAATAGTGCAAACGTGATGTAACGTAAAGGCCGATCGAGCGATTAAATACTGTGATAGTGATGAAGAAGCTTTAGCGAAGGCAGTGTTGGCTTCCTTTCTTACCAAGAAGGATCAGATCTGGTACTTAAGGCTAGGTTAAAAGAATGTCATTCGAAATGATGTATGTGGGCGCTGAATTTCGTGTAGAGAAAATTAAAATTGCATCCAATATATATATATATATATATATATATATATATATATATATGTATTAAAAAAGGATTAATTCAAAGATGTTGAATGGCCATTTCGATATGAAGATCCCCACGGGGGACGACACATCACCTCAGCAACAGAAAAAACCTTTCAGAAACTGGAGAAAAATTAGTCTACTTTTCCTTTTTAAATAGATTGCAAAGAAATTAAAAAATAAATAATAAAATAAAATAAAATAAAAATAAAAATAAAAATAAAGGGAAAGAAAAAGAAAAAGAAAAAGAAAACGAAAAAGAAAAAGGAAAAGATAGAATAAAATCAAATAAATAAGAAAAGAAAAAAAATTGACATCGTCTGGGTTCGCAAAAAAAAGGGGGAATGTAACTAAAAATTAACAGACAGCCGTGTTAAATCGACCTAACTTTAAGCAACACGGAAGAAAGGTGGTAAGAGAGATAAAAGAAGGAAGGGAGGGTAAAAGAAAGAAACTAAAGAAAAAAAAAATTTTTAAATATTACAGACGCTGGACAAATTCAAAAACCTAATTTCCCCAAAACGTTGAAGTATTAGAAAAAGGCCTTTACTTAAAAAGGCATAATTATTAATAAAAGGGAATAAAAAGATATAGGATTTAAAATAAAATTATTTTTAAAAAAATTAGGTCATTTGAAATTAAACTAAATAAAGACAACACTAGGTAAAAAAAAAAAAAAAAAAAAAAATTAATTACAATTATTATATACATACCTATAGAAGTACACACATACATACATATATATACACACACAATTCTACGAATAAGAATACATATATACACATACACACACATACATTCAATTTATTACACACTTATATACATATATATATATAAATATATACACACATATATATTACACACTTATATACATATACATGCGCATACACACATATATATGTGTGTACACACCTATATACAAAAAATTCATATACACATAATATACATGTGTACACACACATGCACACACACACACACACACACACACACATACATATATACATATATATATACATATACATACACATATTCCATATGCACTCACACACATACATATTAATGAATATTATGAAAAGGAGCATTTAAATAGCTAAAAAATTTTTTTCAAAATTACATATAGCCCACATACATAAATACATATATACATATACATACATATATATAAAAAAGTACATCCACACACAAACATACACATATACATAAAAAAAAAAATTAAATTAAATTTAAAATTAAAATTAAAAATTTTTTTTAAATATTAAAAAAATTATAGAAAAATTTAGAATTTAAAAATTAAAATTTGAAATTAGAAGTTAAAATCCGCCCTATGGCGGCACTTGTTTATAAATTCCCTCCTAAAGTTCAAAAGTAAGTCCTGATGAGGATACTTCAAAATCAGAATCTTCTCCAATAAACACAGACGACACCTATCACGAAAACCCTTAGGGGTACAAGCTGAGCCTATTAATTTCCAGCTGATTATAGGGTATTCTATTCATCGATAAGTAAACCTCGGCAATAAACGCAGGCTTGTGTGAGGCTTTTCGTGACAACATTCAGGATTTGTTTATAAGTGGACATCTGAGCTCTGATATGTTCGATGTCTACTTGGCAGACTTTCTCCATCTCGACGCTCCTGTAGCAGCAGGATGTGAGGGTCCCATCACAGAATAAGAAATCTGGGAAAACCTGAATCTAGTTGACTGGAACAAAACTCTGTGATTATTCGGCTTCCTTACGAAATATAACTGAGGAAATCGCCTGTTCATGTAAACCTTCTGAATCTAATTTAGAACAACTGGATGAAGCAAAACTATATACCTCAGCGCTTCTCCAGATATGTGATCAAGTTGCTACTCCAGGACAAGAACGACGGGAATAAGATAAGTAACACTCGTTTTTAACGAATTTAATACAGCGTTAAAGATGTTAGCTTAGATTTTAATCATCCGTTCGCAGGCTGTCCGAACAGACTTGGTGTGAAGAGTCAGACCATTCAAGAAAATCTACATTTAGTACGCCTGACATCGAGGATGTGCGTTGTGGTGCTGTGGATATCAACTTGGAACGACAAATCAGAGAACCGAATTCGAATTCCAGTTGAATTCCTTAAATTCACTTACACACAAATATCGTTGGGAAAGGTATTAATCTGTTTCTTCCCTACAATTATTGATTAAATAACAGGACAGGTTGCGTTCTATAGCCTTGGTTGGTAACCAGTCTACTGCAGAATATAATGGTAACCTACTGCGGGATAATCTTCTTCCAAGTCAGTCATGTCTCTTTCGAGACATGATCGCTCAAAGCGTTTATCACGTATGGCGCTTAACTGACTGATAATTAATAGGACAGATTGGGTTCTATAGACTTGGCTGACAACCAGTCTACCGTAGAAAGCAATGGCAGCCTACTGCGGGATAATCTTAGGCCTAGTCAGTCATGTCTCTTTCGAGAGATGATCACCCAAAGCGTGTATCACGTATCGCACTTAACTGACATCGAAAAAGTCGACTGTGAACCCTCGTTGGTCAAATTAGATCAGTTCTGATTTGACCCTCGGTTTATGGTTGATGTCCTTTCGGATGCAGTTTTCATGCCGTATTTTCGCATCTGTTTCTGACTTCTGTAAGCGTTCCCCCGGTCTATGGTAAAAATGAAAGACGTTTAAGCCAAAACTTTCGTATGGTCTTAGTTCATTCGATTAAGTTGCATACTTTCTTCTTTGTTGTATGTTCTTGAGTTGGAGCGTTTTTTCGCAAAATAAAGACGAATCCAGCCCTATGCGAAGTTTTCCTATATGATGCTACTGCCTCGACCAAATACTGCACCTATGACGACGACGACGACGTTTCGATTCTTGTGTCGAACAAAACCGAAATTGATGTAGTCGGCAGTGCTTAGAGGATATAAGACAGTGACCATAGCCAAGATCAATCGCGATAAGGCTGTTAGCTTACAGTTGAGCTAGTGTATGTCGCATGGACCCTAGGTTGGTTGAGCCAGCTTCATCCCCGAGAAAGTTTTAATGGGATTTGTTTAAAGGCAATGTCCCAAGTCCTACCCTGTTATTTAACCCATAACTGGAGGAAGGGACCGATTATATCTTTCCTAAGGGTACCAGTGCTTAAGTGAATGCAGGGTATTCAACTGGAATTCGAAATCGGCTCACCGATTGTTTTTCCCGAGCCGACATTCACTGCAACTCAACGAACATCCGTCAAGAAACGCTTACAGCACCTGGTATTCTCAAGCGGTCACCCATCTAAGTACTGACCAGGCTCAACATTGCTTGAGAACCGGTGTATTCAACGTGATATGATTGCAAGCAGTTCAGCTCGTGGAAGGGAGTTTCTCTTCCCGGGTTTTTCTTCTGGATGGATGGGCTGGTCAAGATAATCAGCCTCTGGTTCGGGTCGTGATCTCTATTTGGATATGAATTAGTCGGAGGTTCGTGATAAGGTCTAGGTCACAGTTCCTCTATGATTCTGCAGGAATCTTTCCTTAATATAGAGCAAATATTCGGTCTATCGCTTTTGATCGGTATCCCCACAACTTTATCAGATCTCATGAGCTGGTGTTACACAGTCACAAAAATGTTTTTATAATAACAGAAACCATGCCATCCGACAGTTGCAACAACTAAATTTGATAGCAGTAAAGAGAAAATTATAATAACATATAGCCGTTAACATTCCACATTTTATGTCCATATTACGTTCAAAGAACGAACACCGAAACTAAACAACGTCGATCCCAGTCAGTACCTATATAGGTGACCGCTTTAGAATACTATATGCAATGAATAATAATTCCGTATTGTTAATGGGAATGCCGAGTTCCAATACTCTTGGAAAGGGTATAAATCCACATCTTTCTCCTCAGCAATGGGTTAATTATTAAAAGTTTCATCATTATTATCTTATTCTGGACAGGCTTTAAACAACCTAAATATCAAGGAAAAAAGATATAAGTAAATTAAAATATATAATTCTGAAATATAAAGTTCAATAATCGTATTTTGATAAAGTTATCAGAATAATTATATAACATTCGAAAAAATAAATGATCAAACACATCAGAACGATTAAATAAATCCATAAAATTTAATAAATATTTTGCGTTATTGAATATTTTTAGGGTAAGAATATAAAATCGGGTATTTTAATAAATTACACCGGCTCTTTACTGGCTCTTGCGTTGTAAACATGGTGAAAAAAACTGTGACGTCATTGATACTTAGAAAACTGATAGTCAAGTTACGTAATGAAGATAAACTCTTGATTGGGGATATTTCAAAGGGTGTGGGGAAATCTAAAAGTGTTAGTCATAGGATTTTAACGAAACTGGGTGATGTGAAGCCAAGAAACCACCTGGTAGGCATTGGAAAACTGTTGCAAGGGAAGACAGATGGACTGGTAATGAATAGAAAAAAAGCGAATGCTAACCTTGGCATTAAAATATCAAGGCACACTATTTCCAGAAGACTTAATGAAATAAATCTGAACAGTCAAGTAGCCTCTACGAAGCCTGACATTTTTAGAAAGAATCAAATGAACCGACTGAAATTTGCCACTGAACACTTCTTATGGACAGAAGAACAGTGAGATTGTGTTCATTTCAGTGATGAGTCAATGTTTAACCTGTTCGGTTGTGACGGGAGAAGGTTCGTTTTACGCAGTCCTAAGAAACGATATTTGCCTCAGCGTTAAACTTGGAGGAGGAAGTGTGATGGTGTTTGGCATGATTTTATTACTGGTACGGGACCTCTTGTTAGGCTAGACGGTAAAATGAACGCAACTGTATAGAAAGAGCTATTCAAGAAAAATGTTGTTAAGAAAAAGTCTAAATATGAAATAACTTTTTTTTTAATTTTCAAAGAACATTTTATCAAGGAAAAAAGGATATAAAAGTAAAGTATATAATTCTAAAATATAAAGTTCAATAAACTTATTTTGATAAAATTATAAGAATAATTATATAACATTCGAAAAAGTAGATGATCAAAAACATTAGAACGATTAAATAAATCCATAAAATTTAATAATTATTTTGCATTATTGAAATTTTTTTTAAGGTAAGTCTATCAAATCGTGTATTTTACTAAATTACACCGGCTTTTTAAACATGGTGAAAAATCTGTGATGTCATTGATACTTAGAAAACTGATAGGCAAGTTACGTAATGAAGATAAACTCTTGATTGGGGATATTTCAAAAGTGTGTGTTAGTCATAGTATTTTAACGAAATTGGGTGATGTGAAGCCAAGAAACCACCTGGTAGGCCTTGGAAAACTGTTGCAAGGGAAGACAGATGGACTGGTAATGAATAGAAAAAAAGCGAATGCTAACCTTGGCATTAAAATATCAAGGCACACTATTTCCAGAAGACTTAATGAAATAAATCTGAACAGTCAAGTAGCGACCACGAACCCTTATATTTTTAAAAGGAATCAAATGAGCCAATTAAAATTTGCTACTAAACACCTCATTGTGACTCTATCTCACGCGATGATGCATTCCCTTCTCCCGAGGGGATACTTTCCTTTGGTTGATTTAAAACAACGGAGAGAGATATTGATATTGGTGATATTATTAGTGTGTTATTGCGTCACGCGATGTGAGCTTAGAAAAAAAATGTAGTACTATCAAGTACTTCTAAAAACACGGGAACATAAAATTTAATTATTTTACGAAAATAATCATTTCTCTTCTATCATGTTTTTATAAATATTGCTGCTTTCATGTTTTTATATAAATTTCTCTTCTTTTGGAGTTAAAATGTTGATTCCGCTAATCTGAAAACACGTAGACAAAACAAGTGTCAGAGTGATCTGATAAGGTCACACGAAAGCCAAGGCCACTGTTGAACACAACAGTCCGAAATAACCCGACCTGAATTCAGTTCGATGTGAGTTGGCATAATCTCATTGGTCGAGCTAAGACAGCCGCAAATCGAGTGGGCGGAGACCGATTTTCATTGGCCGAAGACTGTGAGCCGGCCGGATCCCCAGAGAGAATCGAAATTGGTTATATAAATAGATGCCCTACACGAAAAGTTCAGTTTTGTGAGTTAGAGCAGTTTGTTGATTTGGAGCTGCTATCAGTCGAAATGTAGCGACTGGGGAAAATGGCCCAGCCTGCCGCAAATTAACTCAAAGAAGTTAATTTGGAAAATGCGCCATCGACATGAATCCCGAAAGAACGTTATTGTTACTTTTTTTTTAATCACAGGAGAATCGAAAATTCTGATTCTTTCTTCGCTCAAATTCGGCAAACTCCGTTAAACTCTGTTAAACTTCGATAAGGACCCGTAAGAACTTTGCTGTCTTAGAAGTTACATAGGAAAATTGACAATCCTGATTATAGAGAATTAATGAAAAGACTTTAATGAGATACGAGAAAAGACTTTAGTGAAATTTTGAAAAGATCTCAATGCTAAAGAAACTTAGACATAACATTTCATTTCACTATTGAAAGCTATGATGCTTTTTGGCGAACTTTCTCTGTTGCAACCAGCATTTTAAACGATTGTATATCATTTTCGACGACTGTATTCTTGGTAAAAGAAAGACATTGTTTTTTCTTTATATAAAGACATTCTACGTAACTCTCCAGGCGTGTTGGTCTTGTTCATTTATTTTATTTTATTTTATTTTATTTTTTTGTGCTGTGTTTATTTTTTTTCAAACCACAAGTGTACACCAGTGTCCGGACTGGCTAAAAGGGACGGCTACTAAGATTGCAAGACAAGACCTCTGGGATCTAATCACAAAGTGGGGCAGTGGCCCGTTGTTGCAAAAGACGTCCTGTAGTACAGCTTTTGTGGCGACATCATCGGGCGGGATCGTCACGACCGGGTGGCAGTGTCACAACTGGGATCGTCACGACCGTCAGCGAGAACGAGCGTCACTTTAGACAGACGGCCGGTCCAGCTGAGGCGTCACATCTGGTGCCGTTTCGACCAGGATCTGGCTTGATACGTGTCCGCCCTGTGCATTGTTCATATTTGGGTGCCGAGACCAAGACGTGACCTGAGGAGTGTGCCAGTCAGTCCGCACTGCGGTAGTATCACACTCATATGGACAGAAGAATAGTGAGATTGCTTTCCTTTCAGCGATGAGTCAAAATTTAACCTGTTCGGTTAAGAGAGACATTTGCCTCAGTGCACTAAAAGTATCATTAAATTTGGAAGAGGACGTGTGATGGTGTTTGACATGATTTCAACTGCTGGTAAGGAAACTTTTGTTAGGCTACACGGTAAAATTAACGCAACTGTATGGAAAGAGATAGTGAAGAAATATTTTGTACCTAATTTGAGAACTGCAATTAATCAACCAGCTGTATTTATGAATGATAATGCGCCATGTCACATAGCGAAATCTGTTTAGACATTTCTTTCTGAGGAGGATGTTACTATTATGAAGAAGCCTGCTCAAAGCCCAGACATGAATCCTATTGAGAATGTTTGGAAGCTACTAAATAAAAGAGCTAAGGAAAAGGACCCAACAAACGTCGAAGAACTATGGACTAATTTGAAAGGAGAATGAGAGAAAATATCCGTTAATGAGGACAAGACATTAATTCGCTCATGTAGCAAAAGATGTCAAGCTATTTTGAAAGTAAAGGTTTACATATCAATTACTAATGAACTATGAAAGCTATTTTCATTTGGATATGAGGTATCCATTATGATAGTATGAATTTGTTAATCGTTCTTGTGTTTTTGATCATCTATTTTTTCAAGTGTTATATAATTATTCTTATAACTTTTCAAAAATCAGTTTATTGAGATTTAGATTTTGAAATTATATAATTTCCCTTTATTTTCTTATTTTTACGTTATAAAATGTTCTATGACGCTTTAAAATAAAAAGTCATTTCAAATTTAAACGTGTTCTTAACATTGTTCTGATCTGTATGTTTGCTACTATATATATATATATATATATATCCGATAGATGGAATCTGGATAAATTATTGACTAAATATTTTTGCCGATCCTGGAACATTTGCTATTATTAATTATTTTTTTCAATTTAGTGTGTAATTTTTGAACGTGCTTCTTGTTGCTGTAAAAGACCATGTCTTTTATATAATTTTTGTCATATGTAAAGAGAGTATTTCCCGCAATATATGTCCTGTGGATGAGTACACGTTCCTTTTCGTTCAAAAATTACACACTAAATTTAAAAAAAACTAATTAACAATAGCAAATGGTACGGGATCGGAAAAAAAGATTTAGTCAATAATATATATATATATATATAAGCAAGTAATTATGAATTAAATGTACATTGCGACACAGAATTTTTATGTTCCGAGATAGAATCTCGTCAGTGCTTCGAGACAGAAACTCGTCAGGGTTTGCTGTTGGTTGTGATAATGATTTACATAAGAAAATTGAATACCAGGGGACTTAAAATCGTAAAACCTTGGATCCTCTTTAACTGGATATATATATATATATATATATATATATATATATATATATATATATATATATAAGAAAAAGTACGCGGGAAACCGTGAATGTTTTGTTTAAAATGTAGACTTATTGTTATTATTATTATTAATATTACTTGTTTTTTTGTATGATATATTAAGTGCCAATATTAGTATATCTATATTTAACTACTCAATAACATATATAAAATAATAATAAATCTTTGTTGAAAAGCAAAATAGTCTCAAGAGCATGAGTAGTAAAGTTTAATAACTAAGTTTAATAACTAAGTTTAATAACTAAGTGAATGGACTGACCCGACGCTGGCTCGCTATTGCCCCTCTAATGAACTGAGCCGGCGCTTTTTCGCTATTGTTTCTCGCCATTAGCATGACAGAAGGGATTATATTTATATACAAATAAATATACAACGGTCCTTATTTTAATAGAGAGGATTGTTATCTTTTTTATTGTGGCTATATACTTAAAAGTGTGGATATTTCAGCGTAGTTTACTTGTTGAAAACTTGTCCCGCATTACGACTAAATAATGAATTTGGTACTCCCTGTAATTTGATTTGTGACACATGCGAGTTCTGCTTAGTAAATCACTCTATGTGGAAAATTTTAATTGGTTAGTTATGAAGTTGACATTACTTTTAGTTATACTATCAGTTTTTATAGTCAATTATAAGATTACTTAAGACATAACGACTGAAAGAAAGAGGCAGAAAATTACAAAGGGTGAGAAATACAGAAAGACAAGAAGAATAACGCTAAATATATGAAGATTTTGGCAAAATATAACGAGACAACTTGAATAAGAAAGTAAAAAAAAAACGATTTTAACGATCTATAAAAATGCAAAAAATTGAAAAAATTGAAGAAATAAAGAAAAATAAAAAAGACAAGAACGCTAAGAAAGAAATAAAAAAGAAAGGAAATTTAAAAAGATAAAAACGAAAGGGAAAAAGTAAGAAAAAAGAAAGAAAACATATCTTATTCAAACAGCTAATAAAAGACATATATCAGCAATTTTATAACAAAATCATTTAAATGATAAGCGTTCAAATTTAATGACTATTAAAAAGAGACAAATCGTTTTATCGATCATCAATAATAAAAAAAAAATCAAAAGCAAAGTATATACATATATGACTACAAAATTCTAAAATCCTCGCCTAATGATATAGGTAACATTGAGGGCTAATGACATTTAATTTCACCAAACTCTCCTTCTATTTGAAAGAGACGGCTGGCAGGTCTTAATAACACTTATTCTAATGCTTACAAATCATAATTCTTAGTACAGAGAAAATATCTGGTCTATAAAACCGGGCAACCTTTTTATTTATTTAAATGTTAAGCTCTTGCTAAACCTAATATTTTAACACAACTCTGTAAATTGTCCACCATTCTCATGCGAATATTGGCTGGTGGGTGTTCGTTGATCCAAGTTTACAACCTTTGACACGCTCTTCCTACAAAGTCCGCGTCGCACAAACATCTAAATTTATAAATTACAGAACTAATAACATGGGTACGCAAAGCATGCTTCCGAATCTGCCTTGATATATGTTGGAGAGCAAAAACAATACGTGGACAAGATGAGAGAAGAGCGATAAAAGGAAATTAATTTTTATGACTGAGTGCAGAAGAAATTAATAAGTACACAACGTAGGAGAATGTATGAATTTTTCTTTGCGAGCCGTTTTGTGCTAAATACACTTCAAGTTTGACAAAAAAATTTAACGTAATATAAAACATATCTTCGAATTAGTCAGACGAAAAAGGAGCAATTATTATCCCTTTTTCTGCTATTACATTTCGTAATTATAGTTAAGATTTGCGTGTAGAATGCAAATGATTAACACATAACAATTTAGAAACTATAATCAACTATGACTGACGATAGAAAGCAAATAGAATTAAGCCATGTAACTTTAAATCAGTAGTTGATTTTCTAAGCACAGCTTATGCGGTACCCAGTGAGGATCAAACTTACTACTCAGTTGTAATAGGTTATAAGAAGACAAGCTTGCTAAACAATACACCAGACCGAGGTGCTCAAACTTTAAATCATAAGACCGACTCATACCATGGGTCTGATTTTCTCAAAAGTAAATGCAGAAACATGTGTCTGATTTAAACAAAATATATTTAGGAGCATGGGATCGATTTATACAAAAAGTAAATTGGTAAACAGAGTCCTGATTTACACAAAAGTAAATTGGTAAACAAGAGTTCAAATGGTAGACTTAGGCTTGTCTTTCATTATAAACTAGGCTTACGGCCATATCACTTTGAATACGCCGTTTCTTGCTCGATCACCGAAGTTAAGCAACGTTGAGCCTGGTCAGTACTTAGACGGGTGACCGATTGGGAATACCAGGTGCTGTAAGCGTTTAGTGACGGATGTGCGTTGTGGTGCAGTGGAAAGAGAAATCGGTGAGCCGAATTCGAATTCCAGTTGAATACCCTGCATTCACTTAAGCACTGGTACCCTTAGGAAAGATATAATCGTTCCCTTCCTTCCAGTTATGGGTTAAATAACAGGGTAGGAATTGGCGACCCTGCCCCTAAAAACAAATCCCAATGAATCTTGGTATTCGAAAATAAAAAAATGTATTACTAGACACAAAAGTTATATAAAAACAACAATTAATTGTTGCAAGAAAACGTATTACCAGCAATAAATACATAAAATTTAGTTGGAAATAAATGACCCACCGAGGTTGATATGCGATAAAATTAAAAAAACCTACCAACCAATCATTATAAAGGAGGGCATATGCAGTAGCTACACAAAGATTAAATAGGAAAACTTGGCCATGTTTACAGAATATTTCGTACGTTAGACATGAGACTTTCAAATTAGGATCAAAATAAAGGAACCGGGTTTGTAACAAAATCTGCAAGTATTCATTCGGAAGGAGGTCTATTTTGTGGTGTCTGATCGCTCTGCAGGTAATGCAGTCGACGTATTCTAGGCGTTGCCGACATGTCCGATTTAGTGCTAGAGTTTGTAATATTGTTTCGCTTTGAAAACATGACCAGATTCTATAAATATTGATCGAGCAATAGTACAATAGTTATGCAAAACTGCATCACCAAAAATCTGTCTTACCATCGCACCCGGTTATCATTCTTTATATATCTGTTCGTTTCTTTTATTAGTTTGAAACGGAAATTTATATAGAATGTCCAAACTGTATATCAATTTTATCAGAACAAGAGAGATTGTATCTATCCCAGATTAATCACGGTAGCACTGTTTCCAGTACGGGTTGCGCATTTATTTAAATAATGTGGTTAATATAATAATATTTATAATTGTTCTTACATATAAAACTAGCAGTATAGCCCGGCGTTCCTCGGGTGTAATGAAAGCTTTAAAACTAATCTATGGTCCTGGAGCTCAGACTCAGCCTAAAGAATATTTGTGTGAAGTTTGGTGAGAATCGGATAAAAATTGTGGATTTGTATAAAGGATGAGAATGATGAGAACGATGAGAAGCTAAAAATGCCGTGCAAGCAACGCCTTGTGGGAATCCGACTTTAGACTCCGGGCATTCAGATTAGCCAACTAGAGAAACATTATCATTCTGCTTAGCTTTGGGGATCTGAATGTGGCTGGTGTAGGGACACCGACGGTCTCACCCACTGAGCCATGGTCTATCTCACTTTTGATGATGCTTTCAATAGACAGGTTACTAATGTTTCAAGAGAACGGTATTTTCTGAAGTCTATACATGGTGAGGTGAACGAAAATATAGAACCTCCCTGAACAATGCTGATTCAATTTTGTAACATTCCCATCGCCGAGGTATTGTACTGGATGCATCATTTATTTCTTGCAACATCGTCCACATTTTCTGGGTTCGTTGTCCTGATCAGTCGACGGTTAACATCTTTTTAGTATTTAGTATTTTAGTATTCATGGTTTTCCAGGTCATTTGTGTTCACGTATTTAAAATTCAAGATATATTTAAGGTCTTTAATATTTCTAGTTCATGTCACAACCTTTTCCGTCTGCACTCTCGTCACTCGGACACGTCTTTCTCTAAATTATCGATGGGTTTTTCTTTTTCACGTTCGAATCCGTCATTGGACTTCGTTTCTTTTTGGTAATGTCTGACTATTTTGGGACAAGTGACCAATGTATGAGCACGGGATGGGTTTGGAATATTGATAAGGTGGTCAATTTAAAAGGTGTGGGTGTCAATGATATTTTTAATGGTGAATGTGCCATTAGACTTTTAACTGTTTTGTGAGGAAGTGACGAAGAAGAGAAGCCAGTATACTCATGTTGCTGGAGGTTTTCGAGATCTTTATGATTTGAGGAATTTTCCCAAATCTTGGTTCCTATTTGAGTTCTTTGCTTTGGTTTGGCGGTGTAGCTGGGCGGGTCATCGCCTTTGAAACTGATAAATTTTGTGGGGTTGTGTTTGTACCTATGAGGGCATCCGAAGTTGAGGTCCTATTGTTCAGAGTTTCTTTCTGGTCTTACAAACGACCTGCCATTCTTCTTTTTCTTCTCCGCAACTGCATAAGCGATTAACACCGTGGTAACAACAAACATGCGGACAATATTCCGAGTGTGAATAATGCAAATAATGATGAATTCTCTTCCTATTTATGTGATTTTTATTACTGGCTTATTTAATATATATATATATATATATATATATATATATATATATATATATACCTATACACACACACACACACACACACACACACACACACACACACACACACACAATATATATATATATATATATATATTGAATAAATATATATATAATTATTACTTTAGAACATGTGCAAAATACACACTACTACAAAATTGTACATTTTGTTTCGACATTAAAACAATGTCGAATCAATATATACGATTTTGTAAAAGTTGTATTTTGCACAGATTCGAAAGTAATAATTAACAATAAATATTGTTGTAATTATTTTTAGTATATATATATATATATATATATATATATTTTAATCATTTCACCCCGAGCAAGGCGGAAACGCCACTGATATGCAGGGGGCTACATAAATGTAAAAAGATTAATTAGAAAAGAGTGAGGAGTACAAACTAGTTAGAAAGGAACAATAGAAAGCTGAGAAAGCAGGTGCGATGACAGATACATAGGTGGAGAGAAAGGGAGGGCTATACAGGGGTGGGGAGAGAGCTAGAGTCCAGTGGTTAGTAGATGTGTATTGACTTTGCATTTGAATTTCTGGAGGTTGTAGCCGTCAGGAAAGCGTGATCTAAGAATTATCCCTGCATGTGTCTGTTTCACGAGCCAGCAGTTCTGATTAGGAAGCTCTCTGACTGAAATTTCTTCCTCTCCAAAGCTACACAGTTGGTCCTAACGTTTATCATGAAAAAAGCGATAAAATATCAGGTACCTATCAAAGGTTTGTCTCTGGGCAAATGTTGCAAATGCATATTTTTGTAACCTTAAATAATCCGACCTGGAACAATGATGAGCAAGCTTGTCTCGCTAGAATAATTACAGCCGAGAGGTTGCTATGATCTGCACTTTTGGCCTTGTGCCTTAGCTAAGCTATGCTTAGAATACCATTAGAGCACTTTGACGTAGTGCAATGGTTTGCAAGCTTGTCTGGCGAAAGCAGTTACGATTGAACAGTGAGTTCGATTGTCAGTTTCAAGCAAATGAAAGCAAAATTTAGAAAATTTCAAAATTTGGGTGAATGAAATGCACGAAAAATGGGAAAATAAACAGAATGTCGAGTTTATGCTCAAGTACATAAAGTGTGCGATGTGGTGCAGTGGATATCGAATAGGAACGACAAGTCGAGGAACTGAGTTCGAATTCCAGTTGAATTCCTTGCATTCACTTGCACACAAATATCCTTGGGAAAGGTATTAATCCATCTCTTCCCTCCAGTTATGGGTTAAATAATAACATAGATTCAGTTCTATAGGCTTGGTTGGCAACCAGTCTCCCGCAGAAACAATGGCAAACTACTACGGGATAATCTTCATCCCCGTCAGTCATGTCTTTTTCGAGACTTTTTCTCCCAAAGTATGTATTACGTATGGCGCTTAACTGACTAACTGAATATAATAGTTGGAATCATGATTCAGGCATCTACTGGTCATGAAGTGGGGGATCGGTTTTCTATTGTTATGAAGTAATCAACTGACCCCCTCTAATTACTACGTAACAATATAATACAACTCTTCTGGCTCTAGCTATGAGTCAAATAAATAACAGGACAGATTGGGTTCTATAGCTTTGGCAGGCAACCAGTCTACTGCAGAAAGCAATGGCAACCTACTGCGGGATAATCTTTCGCTCAGTCAGTCATGTCTCTTTCGAGACATGATCAGCCAAAGTGTGTATCACGTATGGCACTTAACTGACTGACTGAATATAATAGTTGGAATCATGATAAAGGCTTCTAGTGGTCATAAAGTGGGGGATCGGTTTTATATTATTATGAAGTAATAAACTGATCGCCCACTAATAATATAATGCATCTCTTCTTCCTCTAGCTATGAGTCAAATAACAGGACAGATTGGGTTCTACCGCAGAAAGTAATGGCAACCTATTGCGGGATAATCTTCTGTCCAGGCAGTCATGTCTCAAAAGAGACATGATCACCCAAAGCCTAATCACATATGGCACATAAATGAGTGACTGATGCAAACTGTGAATTTTTTCTTGTCTTTTTTTTATTTTATCGGGAATAGCTTTTTGGTTTATCCGAGGCTTATAATAATTATTTTATATCGAGTCTCAGAAGTCCGTCCACTCAAGCAATTGAATCATTACATAGTTAATACTTAATTGAATCATTACATAGAGCAGATGGCGTCATTTATTGCGATAACCTAAGTGCGTGACCGCTTGAGAACCAATCAGTCAGTTAAGTGCCATACATGATACATGACTGATTGGGCAGAAGATTTTCTCGCAGTAGGTTGCCATTGTTTTTGCAGTAGACTGGTTACCAATCCAGGCTATATCTGGAGGAAGAGATGGATTAATAACTTTCCCAAGATATTCGCGCGTAAATGAATGCAACGAATTCAACTGGAATTCGAACTCGGCTCTCCGATTTTTAATTCCAAGAGGATATCTATTGCACACACCCAGAATACCAGATGATTTAAACTTGAATGTGCGAGCAGGGTTTTTTTTATAATCGTGTGGCCCCAAGGCCTTTTACTGCCACTGTTGTGCAGGGGGTTACATAGGAGGAATGTTATGAGAAAGAGTGACAGGTTACAGGGGGTGTCAGGAAAAAAGTATGAGAAGGAAGAGAATACTGATGAGTGGCGTGGACGGAGAAAAAAGCATGAGATAGAGGGTGTAAGTTAGGACAGGAGATGACTATTAACTTTACAATTGAATTCTTGATGATTGTAGCTGTCGGGAAAGCAAGTATGCGGAAGGGAATTCCACAGGCGGGAAGTGCGAGAAAAGAATCTGAGCGAGTAGAATTTGCGTTTACAATTTATCGGTTTCATTAAAGTTCATTGGAGCAGAAGCCGTGAAAGTATTTGTAGAAGAGACAAAGGGAAGCCACATTGCGTCGGTGAGAAAGCGACTGTATCCTAGCTGCCAACTCGGGATCGATCACATTACAGATTCTCCGTTGGATTTGGTCAAGGACACCTAGGTGGATAGCAGAAGCACCCAGCCAGAGATGGCAGCAATATTCAATGCACGGGTGGATGGTAGATTTGTATATGTGCAGGATTGTTTCGGACGGGAAAAACTTCCTGGCTCTACACAAAGAACCGAGTTTCTTAGCTGCGGATTTAGCTATGGATTCTTTATAGTTATTCCTCTTGAGGTCTGATGTGAGAGTTAATCCGTGGAGGCGCAGTGTTTTAAATTCAGAGAAAAAAGCCTGATCCATGTTAATGAGCGGGAGGAATGATTGTCTGTGATGGTTAATAGATGGCAGCTTCGTTTTGAAAGCATTAATATTTACGAGCCATTTCTTACCCTGGTCCACCACTGATTGAAGGTCCTTTTCAGGTTCGGTAGCGAGGTTTGCTTTGTCAACCTCGGCAGATTTTTGATGGAGGCGAGAGTAAGTTCACGAAATTGCTAATCGAAGAGCCAAGTTCCAATTCCTGTTGTGTTCGTTATATTTATTCACACGCAGAAGCCCTTACAAAAGATATGAATCCACCTTTTCTCCCTCCAGCTATGGGTTAAATAATAAGATATGTATCGATGAAGCATGATCTTATAAGAAGAAAAATACAATCTAAAATAGTTTCTAAATAACTGTAATATCTGTAAAGTGTTGATAGAAAACGAATATATCAATCAAATTTTTTTAGAAAAGTCTTTATAGATAGAGCTATTTATTAATTTTGGTTGTATGGACTGATTTTTTTTTCACTGTACTTTAAACTGCCGCACTCAATTCGAGCGAATGTTCTGATATATACCCTTAGGAAATCTATCATTTGATGCAAATGAAATCGGGGTGGATTAATAAATTGTTTTCCCTCCAGCAAAAGTATTAATTATTAATTAGAACCCCGACTGGCAATAAATTACAAGAGAATAAAACACGGAAAATCGGGAGAGAGAGAGAGAGAGAGAGAGAGAGAGAGAGAGAGAGAGAGCAAGAGAGAGTGAGGGGGAGGCGTTGTATTGAGAGAATAAAAAAGAAAACACCAGAGCAATGTTAAACAACGAACGCAGCAAAAAAAAAAAAAATGTAAGACAAATCTGTATAAATAAAACAAGAACGAAAACAACAAAAAGTAATATTCAAAGCGATTTAGCATATATGGTTTTGAAATATTTATATTAATTTCAGACTTTCCTGATAACGATCACATGCCACTAAAATATATGGGGGTCGTTGGGACACCACATGTCCTCCGCACGGGATGTGACGATAAGCTACCACCGATAGAAAGGCCTCTTATCTTGAGGTTTTGAAGAGCATGAAACATCTCTTAATTGCTATTGTTACCTGTTACAACCTGGCACGAGTTGGTAGAACTTGTTAGGGTCTATTTTGGTTCAGTAAACTTAACTTTCCTGAGGGATTACCCTTGAAATTCCCGGATGTCTACTAAAAAATTAATTTAATATCCGTTTTTTTATACGAGGGTTATTCAATAAATAAGGTGTATTTTTTGGTATAAAAACTTCTAATACAGATAGAAGCTTACTTTTTTAATTTTTTTCCTTTACTTCTCATTCAAAGGGATTTAATTTTTTTGCAGATTGATAAATCTTTGAGAGTTTGGGAGATTAACAATTATGGACGACCAAGAAGCATGCTCCAGGACTGAACAAAGGTCAGGTATCAAGTTTATGGTTGATGAAGAGTGTAAACCAGTTAAAATTCATAGGAGAATGTCAACTGTGTATGGTGCTACATGTTTCAGCCAAAGAAATGTCTACAAGTGGGCTAAATTGTTTAAAGAAATTTGAAAGTGACGATGAAGTCAAAAGTGCTGTGAGTTAGACATCAGTGCAAAACTTTTTACGATGAGGGAATACGGAAGCTTGTGCACAGATGGGAAAAATGTGTGACACTGCTGGGAGGCTACGTTAAAAAAAATGTAAGCTTGTATCTGTTTTAGAAAAATTCATCTTATTTATTGAATGAACCTCGTATTATGATAGAACTTAATATTTTTGTGAAAATGTGTAAGGTCTCAAGTCTGGATTTCGTTTAAACATAGTACTTCTTAATATTTTTAATTGTTTTTTTTTTCATTTCCGCAATAAATATGCCTTGTTCTGCTTTTATTTTTATTAATTCCAGTCTAACTGTTAATTCCCGACCTAAATTGCAAAATATATATTTTAATTTTTATTTAATATGTTAATGCTTGCAATAGCAGTATCCTGAAACGGTTCAGTATTTTTTGGTATCATCCGCATGTTCTAATTTTTGGATGGTTTGTATTCCGTTTTGAAATCATAACTTAAGTCGGAACACCAATGTTGTAAGGAATTCGTTGTATGCGTAGGAGATCCATTCTTAGAACCTAAAATTGATAATATAGGACTGAGGTCTATTTGTAAACGAAAACTCCTTTCCGTGGATAAATTTGTGAAAAATTTTACCTACAAATATTATTACTAACACCACTTTTTCGATTTGACTGTAATTCATTTCTTCGGGTTGTAGCGAATGCGAAGCCTGTGCGACAGTTTTCCTGTCACCGTTTTCAACTTTATGTAGAATGACCAGTCTTATATCATAGTCACTAGCATCAGAAACTAATACAATTTATACTTTCGGTTAGTAGTGCGCCAAAGATAAGTATAACGTTAGTATTTTCATGATTTCTTCAAACTCATTTTGGCTCTTATCACTCCAATTTTCCATCTCGCCTTTTATTAATAGAAATATTCACTGAATCCCTCAAATTCTGATTATTAGGTATGTGTATTTAATAATAATTTGCTATTGCCAAAAATGGTTGTAAGCTAATAATGTTTGTTGGAGAAGGTATAATCTTAGTTGCATTTTCCTCGGCGTATCTGTTTAACGATTATTTTGGTCAATTTTTCTGATGTACTTGATTTTTATAAAAAGAAAATCCGAACTTTCTCTCGAATTTTTCGAAAAATATATTGTTCCTTAAATACACTTTTAATCTTTATATCATCCAGTGTTTAAATATCGCTGAAGTCACATTTATACTAACATAAAGTCGTTTACAATCTATAGTTCGTATTTATCTTTATTAATTCAGAATATTATTTTTCCACTTGTATTTGCAGATATGCCTAAAAAAGGTCGCTTCCAAAATTTCTTCCACTGTTTAATTTCGCAAAAATAGTCCTCTATACTTGATAATGGACATTTATGTGATTCTAGACATTTGTTTAATCAAGGGGAAAAATCAACACAAACACGATTTTTTAATATTTATATACAATGCTGCTTTCCATCTGAAATAGTCAATTTACTCCATTACACCCCTTTTTTCTAGACAGTTTTCTTTGTGGTGGATAGGAAATTAAGAATTAAAATCAACCTTCTTCATTTTTACAAAAATTCTCAATGAATTGTGAAGTCTTGGTTTTTCCTAAATAAAAAAAGGGATTGACAATGTGCTTCAAGAAAGTCAAAACCGGATTTCGCAAGTAGATGTTAAAATGATATTCTGACCAATGGAAGCGATTTGCATAACTCGGCTCCCCTATTTTTTGTTCCACTGCACCACAACTTTTTTTATATAGGTTTTGCTTTTGATTTCTATGTAGGTCTGTTGAATATTGTGATATCCTTACCAGTGACTCGTTGAAATTGTGCACCCACATTATTAATTTTCAAATAAATATTTCCTTTAGATTATGTTAAGGTTTTCAGTCTCTTCGCTGTATACGAACTTTTTTTCTGTGGAAACTTGACTTAGCATTACAATTTGACATTGTATATACTACTTTCCCACATATTTAGCACTTCAAACTCTTAAATTTCAGTCAGCTCTGCGAGATAGCCATCCACATTTGAAACATCGATTATGTTTTTCTTTCTCCACATTTTTCTTTGGATTGTATATATGAGCATTCTTTTTCTACAATTTCCTCCGTATCGCGTCTCAGATTTAGGATTCTCCTTCTTCCTGATTCTGACATTCTTCCGATTATTTCTTGTCCTGTTAGTTTTTAATTCTGTTCCATTTTTGTCAGGATTCTAGCACGAATTCCTGCGTCTATTTTCACCGTTAAACCTTGAACACAAATGAATCCTGTAAACATATCCAGAGTCATGTCATTTAAATATTAGGTTGTCCCAAAAGTTCGTAAACACTTGCAAAATGGGTCTATCTGGTTCAGCACAATTGAGACAAGCGATGGGTTCAGAAAAGGCAAGGGACACCGTCGGTTCCAAAACAAGATCGATTCGGCAAGAAAGTCATGTTGTGCGTTTGGTGGAAGTTTGAAGGAATCGTGCATTTCGAGTTGGTTCCGAATGGTTATGCCATCAGTGCCGAACTTTACTATCAGCAACTTGAGCGGGTCTACGAAAAGTTGAAGCAAAATAACCCGGCTCTGATCAATACAAAAACGCGCTTTGATGCAGCAGGACAATACCAAGCCACACACCGCCAGGAAGACCAAAGACAAGTTTGAAAAGCTGGACGGCGTTGAGGTTCTGCCACATCCAGCCTACAGTCCTGACTGTGCTCCATCAGATTACCGCGTTTTTCGCCCAATGCAACACTTTCTGAAGGACCGCCGATTCGACTTGTTTGATGAAGTCGAGGAAGCGTGTCAAGAATTCTTTGATTCGAAGCCGGCTGAATGGTACTTTGACCAAATCCGAAAGTTTGCCGATCGAATGGCAGAAAGTCTTGGAAAATGATGGTCTTTATTTTGAGCAATAATTTTTGTTGTTTTTGCGAGTAAAATTTCAATTATTTTCTGGTAACCTTAGATTACTTGGCGTGTAAAATTTCATTTTTTTGCAAGTGTTTACGAACTTTTGGGACAACTTAATAATTTACACGACGTGTTAAAGATTATAGCATATAGGACAAAATCGTCTTTTTTAGTCAGATGCATATACTTTGAACATGCATTGTCTAATGAATTTTTCTCGCTAAAAAATTTTAGTCAAGATATTTACTGTTTCTTCAAAGCAATTTTTCCTGCCTTTTTTTTTTCAGTAGTACAAAATGACAGTACTTTTTATGCTTTACTAGTTTCTCAACAAAAGTCTTGTTTTTGTTTTCTTGTTTTTCCAGTCGCTGCATTCTTTTCCATTAATTTGCTCGTATCCTGTAAAATAATCAGAAAAGCTAATTCTATTTTTCTGAATTCAGCAATGGGCTTGAAACAGCGTCGGCAATGAAGGAATTAGAGAATATTCCCTTTTCTTCTTAATTATTTCATCTGACTTGCGTTTCTGTTTTTGGAATTCCAACAACCACTGTTGCTGTTGCTGTTTTATTTTTACCACTTTGGCTATTAATTCTTACATATTTAAGAATATCTTGGTTTTTCTTTACTCACAGCAAAAAAAAAAAAGAAAATATACACAACTATGGTTCTAATTTCTGACGTCGCTCTTACTAGTACGCTGAGGCACGTCGACGTGTTGCAAAGATTAGGTAGCTTGTCTCACTAGAACCATTACAACTGATTAGTGAGTTCAATCCTCACTGGATACCCCAAACATTCAGCCTTGTGCCACATCTAAGCTATGTTTAAAAATCATTTGTGAACATCGGTGTAGTGTAATGGTTATCAAGATTGTCTCACTAGAACCATCACAACTGATTAGTGAGTTCAATCCTCACTGGATACCCCAAACATTCAGCCTTGTGCCACATCTAAGCTATGTTTAAAAATCATTTGTGAACATCGGTGTAGTTTAATGGTTATCAAGCTTGTCTCGCTAGAACCTATTACAACTGAATAGTGAGTTCGATCCTCACTGGGTGCCCCGTACTTTCAGCCCTGTTCCACATGTAAGCTGCGTTTAGAAAATCATTTGAGTACCTCGGTGCGGTGTAATGGTTATCAAGCTTGTCTTGCTTGAACTTATTACAACTGAGTAGTGAGTTTTATCCTCACTGGGTACCCCATACCTTCGGGCTTGTGCCACATCTAAGCGGTGGTTTGAGAATCAATTTTTATTATGTACGCTTTTGAATACTACGTGTGAGTATCAATTCCTCGTCGATACTCTTATAACTCCCCATTAACGGTTATAATATGATATTTTGAGTGGTTTCAATGGTATTCTAACGAATATTCTATTAGAACTCTATTTGAAATCTGACTCTGATCTCGTTGCCACTTGTATATCTCCCTATTACTGGTTATACTATTATGCGTTAACTGACACCAACGGTACTCTAACGAGTATTATATCAGAACTCTCTTGAATCTCTGACTTTGAACTCTGAGTCATTCTTTAAGTCGTCTTACCAGTTCATTTGTCTTACTAGTGTCTTGTTTACTCCACAAAATAACATCAGACCGATTCAACTTCTGGCTTGAGAAAATGATGACTGTTTCCTTTCCTAAACAAGATAATTTTCTAAACAGCGACCAGAAAGGAATTATAGACAAAAAAATTAAAATTCTAACTACGTGACCTACAGCCAATATGAATAATAGGAATATATAAAATACATTAGATTAAATTTATTCTAATCACCAATAATTAGAACCGAAAGAAAATATTAAAGACAAAAATGTGTATGAATAAATAATTTCTCATATAAGCCCCCTAAAAGGCATGATAGTAATTAGTTT
The DNA here is from genome assembly GCA_037127315.1 of Ascarosepion bandense. Classification (NCBI taxonomy): domain Eukaryota; kingdom Metazoa; phylum Mollusca; class Cephalopoda; order Sepiida; family Sepiidae; genus Ascarosepion; species Ascarosepion bandense. The sequence continues at coordinate 2,446,784 of JBBBDQ010001244.1, read as the reverse complement.
AAAGCCGAAGACCTAATGCAAATGAGTAAGAAGTTATAATTTCTCCTTTTATCCTACCTTCTTTAACCTTCTAGGGCCATTCGTATCATAAAGTGGGGGATCAGTTCTATATTGTTATGAAGTAATAAACAGATCCCCCACTAATTACTACTTAACCCTCTAGGGCAATTCGTATCATATTTGATACAGTATTTCCCTATAAGGAAACATTTGGTATTTCCCTATAAGGAAACATTTGGTATTCATTGACTGAGCAGTCAGTACTGCTTTCATTTGAAATTTATAAAATATTTCTCTTAAAAAATTTTTCAAGAAAATATTTCTTTCAAGGCTTGTTTTCATACTGTATCAAATATGATACGAATGGCCCTAGGGGGTTAATAATATAATATGATTAAGGCTTCTACTTGTCATAAAGTGGGGGATCAGTTCCATATTGTTATGAAGTAATAAACAGATCCCCCACTAATTACTACTTAACCCTCTAGGGCCATTCGTATCATATTTGATACAGTATTTCCCTATAAGGAAACATTTGGTATTCATTGACTGAGCAGTCAGTACTGCTTTCATTTGAAATTTATAAAATATTTCTCTTAAAAAATTTTTCAGGAAAATATTTCTTTCAAGGCTTGTTTTCATACTGTATCAAATATGATACGAATGGCCCTAGAGGGTTAATCTCAGTCTGTTTATCTATCTATCTATCTATTAACCCTCCAGGGCCATTCGTATCATATTTGATACAGTATTTCCCTATAAGGAAGCATTTGGTATTTCCCTATAAGGAAACATTTGGTATTCATTGACTGAGCAGTCCGTACTGCTTTCATTTGAAATTTATAAAATATTTCTCTTAAAAAATCTTTCAAGAAAATATTTCTTTCAAGGCTTGTTTTCATACTGTATCAAATATGATACGAATGGCCCTAGAGGGTTAATAATATAATATGATTAAGGCTTCTACTTGTCATACAGTGGGGGGATCAGTTCTATATTGTTATGAAGTAATAAACAGATCCCTCACTAATTACTACTTAAACCTCTAGGGCCATTCGTATCATATTTGATACAGTATTTCCCTATAAGGAAACATTTGGTATTTCCCTATAAGGAAACATTTGGTATTCATTGACTGAGCAGTCATTACTGCTTTCATTTGAAATTTATAAAATATTTCTCTTAAAAAATTTTTCAGGAAAATATTTCTTTCAATGCTTGTTTTTCATACTGTATCAAATATGATACGAATGGCCCTAGAGGGTTAATCTCAGTCTGTTTATCTATCTATCTATCTATCTATCTATCTATCTATCTATCTATCTATCTATCTATTAACCCTCTAGGGCCATTCGTATCATATTTGATATAGTATTTAGCTTTAAGGAAACATTTGGTATTTCCCTATAAGGAAACATTTGGTATTCATTGATTGGGCAGTCAGTACTGCTTTCATTTGAAATTTATGAAATATTTCTCTTAAAAAAATTTTCAGGAAAATATTTCTTTCAAGGCTTGTTTTCATACTGTATCAAATATGATACGAATGGCCCTAGAGGGTTAATAATGTAATTAGGTGCTGGAGGTAAACTGGAGATGGCTGAAGCCACAGGAGCTGCCGTCCTACTGCTGATGGCTGAAGAGGTAGAAGCAGGGTGTATACTGGAGATTGCTGAAGCCGCAGGAGCTGCCGTCCTACTGCTGATGGCTGAGGCGGTAGAAGCAGGGTGTGTACTGGAGATGGCTGGAGCAGCAGTTGCTGGAAGCCTACTGGAGATGTCTGAAACGGCAAGAGCTGATGGTATACGGGAGATGGCTGAAGCGGCAGAAGCTTCAGGCCTATGAAGTGACGACTGATGGCAAGTTGGAGATGATGATGTTTAGCTAGTAGGAACTGCTGCTGATGACTGTAGCCGTGGGTTGGCTCCGGAGTCAAAGGTGCTGGAAGAGATACTACACTTTGATCTAATTCATCTGGGCCATGGAACGCTAGTATTTACCCATGCCTTCACACTGAGAAGGGGACGCGGAACAAAGTCAGGCTTAACGTGGAAAACTCGAACGTGTACATTCGTGCCAGGTACAAAAAATTCCCTAAGCCCGTGCAACTATCCATTGGGCTGGCCTCAGTGTTGACCAACGATCCTTTTCTCCAGAACAATTTGCATTCTCAAGCAGCTATTTCCCTGAACTGGGCATATCGTATTATATATTTATTAATGGCAGGGCTGCGGAACGAAATTATTTACACATGCCTCCTCACTGAGGCGAGATGCGACATAAGATTAAGAGTAACCTAGGGAACTCGAGCGCGAACACTCGTGGCAAGTATAAAATAATTTGTGTAGCCCCCATATACGCGCGATCGGACACTAACATTGCCTATACTTAGACTATATACAGAGACCCAAATATCGTTTTCTGTCCGAAAATAGCGACGCAACGAAGATATTACTTGCATCAAATTGTTTTCTTTTAACTTAGAATGCGATCGGATACCACAGTTCCATGGGGCATATATTTAAAGCAGGCAAAAAATTTACTGAAGGCGTGAAAAAGACAGCTAGTCCAGTCTGAAATGATAAAGTGTTTATTGTAAAATAACATGCAAAATAGATATATGTTTGTTCCTCACCATTAGAAAGAACTCTGAAAATACGTGCACGTAGCAGTCATCAAGCTACATGTAGAGTTGTATATTAATATGTAATTGCTGATAACCTGCAAAGAAAGAACGAATTGATTCCCAGAGAGTCAATCTACGAAACTCTAGAGTCCGTATACTAAAAAAAAACATCAATCAGCCAAGTGAGAAACATGTACTTGTATTATATATATATATGTTTGTGTGTCTGTATATATATATATATATATATATATATATATATGGGAAGCGATAAACAAATTATCGTCTAAATTACTGCATGGTAAAACGCGTTGACTGACATAGGGTCTTCTTACAGTAGCAACCCTCTTGACACAGGGCAGAATTACTTCCGCAGAGCACTTGTTATTTTTCCTAGCTGCCGTATCTTTATAACCACCATTAGACCCAGCCAACTCTTTCCGAATTCTCGCAGTCCTCAAATTGACACCAAAACACCCTGAAATGTTCGTATTGGTGTTTCTAGTGCGAATGCCAAGCAGTACAGCATGCCGTTTCAGGCGAAGTATACTGTGTCACGTGTTCTACGGCTATATCGTGTTCAAAATATCGGTTGCCGACCGATCACCGAAGTTAAGCAACATCGAGCCTGGTCAATACTTAAATGGGTGACCATTTGGAAATGCCAGGTGCTGTAAACGTAAGGACCAAGAATGGTCCACCGGTCTTCCAGATTTAGGGGTTGGACGCAGAGCTAACAACCCTGCCCCGTAAAAAAACAGTTTTTTACAGAAACAGCAACAAAAAATTGCTGCCCTATGCACCATCTGGGTGTGACGGATAAATGATGATGATGATACTGCGTCACGGTGATCTTTTTCTGACAGACGGTGACAACTGAATCTACTATTATGTGCAGTGAACACAATTAAAAAAACATCAATGCACATGAGCTAAATGCAAAATATAAAATGAAAACAATTTACTCGTTGCGTTATATATATACATACATATATATATATATATATATATATATATATATATATATAGTCATCAGTTGTTTCGCTGTATCACAGCTCCTCATATATATATATATATATATATATATATATTGTCATCCGCAGACAGATCTGCTTCGCTGTATCACAGCTCCTCAGTACGGTTAGACTACGATTGCTTTTTAACTCAGGATTGAAACCCGACCGAATTGGTGTCAGTCGGCGATTCTACCTCTGAGCTATTGGCGCTCGGTGGAAGGAGGCGGACTTTCTAGCGTGTATATTATCATTATAAACGCCCAAAAGATGAGAGTGTTCTAATTCATTGCTGAATGAACGATGCGTAGATGCGTATATGGACTGGACACCCTATATATATATATATATATATATATATACAGAGTGTAGAGTCGCTGACTGACGCCAAATCGATCGGTCGGGGATCGGTCTGGGTTGTGTAGCAATCGGAGTCTAACCGTACTGATGAGCTGTGATACAGCGATGCAGATCTGTCTGCGGGTGACAATATATATATATATATATATATATAAATATATATATATATATATATATATAGGGTGTCCATAAATTTCGTGTGCACTTTAAAAAATGTATAACCTTATTTGTACTTGCGATAGAAATAATTTGTAAAAATGATTAGAAAGAAGTAGATCTATATTTTTTAGTCTTATTAAAATTTTATTTACGTGTCACCATTGATACATGGCTTTCTAGACCGTGGCTTCTCATGCACAGCGCCTGTCTCTTTAAATTTTTTCGTCCATTTAGTAATAGTGTTCCTGTTGTGTTCAATTCTAAACCTTTTGTACAGCAATAGTAGATTTCCGTTCAGCCAAACAAAGGACACAGTTTACTTTTTCCTCAGTTGAAACCATAGATAAAATTGATTCTGAAAAAAAGAAAATATTTTTTTACTTGTCTAAAAATTGTTGCAAATTTTGTAGTAAGGAATTATTCAATAACTATACTTAAAACTAGGTACGTTCAACTTTATAACATTTTTTACAGATAATTTCTATCACAAATACAAATAAAGTTACACATTTTTAAAGTGCACATGGACTGTATGGACAACCGGTATATACTGAGTATATCAAAAATACTTTCACAAAAATTGGTGGCGTGTTCCACACACTAAAATAAGACAAATGTTTATATAAACATATTTCCGCAAATCCTCCTCTTTTGAGTCAATAATTTTTCATGGCATTGTGTTTCCAATTTACACTAGATTAAATTTGTCATTCGTCTATATTTGTGGATATTTCTGTTTCTAACGTTTGACGTGTGTATTAGTGAAGAGTTTCATTTAACAATGACAGGTTATTCATATCGTGAGCAGACTAATATGATTTTTACATACAAATGGTAAATTATGTTTTAAGTGAGGTTAAATTTGCCAATTGACATCCCTGATTGCACTCATCTGAGACATGAGCGGCATTGTGAGAAAATATAATTAAGTGAGTTTTAAGAATTTGTTTTCAACTTTATTCTCCAAAGCATCTCTATTTTTTGAAAACCGAATCAAATCGAATGCGGCTTAACGCAATAAATTCCACCACCGTGCAATAACGTGTTAGGACAAAAACTTTCGTTTGATATGTTCTCTAGAACGTATGTTTATTTGTTTAGCTTACACAATAAAGGACTCCACTTCATAAAAAAATATTCTTTGTACAGAAACTACATCGCGTACTCCTGAGTTGTTAAACTCTGCTTTCCACTGTGGATACAGGATTTACACGCGTGTATACACCCTTTAGTAGCGATCTCGCTAATCATTCTTTTATACCGTTTAAAATAAGTGTCAGCAACCTACGGCCAGCGGACTGGATCCGGCCCGCGTAGGCATTTTGACCGGCCCGTGAGACTGATTACCAATGACTATTTTTAACACGAGACGAGGTTTTCGAATTCAACAAAAAGTCCTGCTGTTATTTGCCTCTGATCCACCCAACCGAATTTGAAAACTATGACTGCAAAAACTTGATCAAAAACCAATCACCTTAATTTCTGCGTAAAAAAATAAAAATTAAACATAAAAAGTAATTTTAAATACCGAAATAAAATTCAAATGAATGTAATCAGTGCTCTTCGTATTTCAGTCAGTCAGTTATGTGCTATACGTGATACACGCTTGGGAGATCATGTCTCGAAAGAGACATGACTGACTGGACAGAAGATTATCCCGCAGTAGGTTGCCATTGTTTCCTGCGGTAGACTGGTTGCCAGCCAAGGCTATAGAACCCAATCTGTCCTGTTATTTAACTGGAAGGAAAAAACGGATTAATACCTTTCCCAAGGGTAATTGCGCGTAAGTGAAGGCAATGAATTCAACTGGAATTCGAACTCGGCTCCCCGATTTCTCGTTCCGAGCCGATATCCAATGCACCACAACGCACATCCGACACTTTACTTATTCAAAAAGAAATAAATTCAGGATTTTATTTTGTTTTAGTGATTTGTTTGAAAATTGAAAGAAAACTCAGGAAATATAAAATATATTGGCATTTTTGATTCCCGGATATAAACTAAAAAATAATTCTTAGTGACGTCATAATTTCATCCATTTCACTTCGGTTGATTTTTTTCACCTTGAAATATTTTGACATTCCTTGAGGAAAATTAATTTTTGTTAGGTGTTTTTTAATTTTAGATTTTTCTTTCTTTTTGTGATTTCTCACTGTATATTATTGTTTTAAATATTTAAGTTGACAGGAGCCTGCATATGTAATATTCCTTAATTTTTCATTAATGGCCTTCGTCCGGTCCGCGACCTATCATTATTACAAGATCCGGCTGCGGGGTCGAATGAGTTGCCGATCCCTAGTTTAAAACGTTGAAACAGTCTGAGTTAAAAGTCAGTGAGAAATGAATGAAAAAGTCTAATATTTGTAGGTATCAGGTGAAGGTTACCTACGCGAACTTGTTTTGTTCAAAGACTTTTCAAGCATGACTGTTTACTAAGCTGGAAAAGTCATTTCTAGAAGATAACTGATTTTGGCATTCATGATCACTTAAAATGATTTTACATAAAATAAAACTCTGGCTGCCTATCACTACCTAGTTTCGAATGGCTGCCCCATATTTGTGGCCTTGTGTCAAAACTGGGAAACTTTTTTCTTCTTTGTGATGTTTCCAACCAGAAAGCTGCAGATTGTGTTTTCTACTATTAATTGCTGATTGTATTCCTCATAAATTTTCATATAACTCATAATTCCTGTTCTACTAAGCTCGTTCATCGCTCTATTTAACTTTCCTTCTGTTCAAATTCATGACAAATTTTCTTAGCACACCTGTTCGGATTAAAATAAAAAAATAAAAAATAAAATGAAATAACAACACAAAAAATAAATAAAATGAAAAATAGAATATTAATCTCCCAGGAGGCCACTAACAGGAAGAACTGTCGACACATGCATGAGAAAAATGGGTAGAAACTGATGGATCTCAGTCTGTTTTAGATGGGACTCTCAACGGGACAAGACTTACATTCTTGCCTAGGAAAAATTTCAATTCAAAGGATCGTCATCGTCTAGAGTAAAAAATCAGTCAGTAAAGTGCCATATGTGATAGACGCTTTGAGCGATCATGTCTCGAAAGTGGGGGATCAGTTTAATACTTCATAACAACAGAAAACCGATCCCCGACTTTATGACCAGTAGCAGCCTTAATCATGATTCCAACTAGTATAGTCATATCAGTCATTTAAGTGCCATACTTGATACACACTTTGGGCGATCATGTCTGGAAAGAGACATTACTGACCGGGCAGAAGACTATCCCGCAGTAGGTTGACATTGCTTTCTGCAGTAGACTCGTTGCCAGTCAAGGCTACAGAACCCAATTCGTTCTATTTAACTCACAACTGGAAGGAAGAGAAGGATTAATACCTTTTCCACGGGTATTTGTGCGTGAGTGAATGCAAGAAATTTAGCAGGAATTCGAACTCGGCGCCCTGATTTCTCGTTCCGAGGCGATATCCACTACACTACAACGACCAGTCCTAAAGCATTTCTAGAGGCTTCGTCTCCTTTTTTTATGTTGCCTATTCATTTTCAGCCACGAAAGTAATAGAAGACGTATTAGGTGTTTAAGTGAAAGGGACCTAAAACCAACCAAGTAATAACAACCATCACATTCATACTTTTTCTTCAGTAAGTATCCTAGAAATGCAATCTCTTTCTTATAAGCGTTCGTTTTGTTTCAATTTTTTAAAAACTTTCTAATTGATCAAACGTTCACTCCATTTGATTTCCAACAATTTGTAGAACAACATTTATGTTGTTTCAGGTCTTATCTTCATCCGTCAGGGGATTTGCAAAAATTCACTGCTAAAAAAAGAAGACAGCTATTAATTAACATTTTGGGAAGTCTTCTAACGGAAGACTGAATGTGCGACAGTGAGATCCGAGTTGATCAGAGTATTAAGTGACAGGGAAATTTCACTAGAAACAGAGAAGAGAGTTCTGGAATGCTATGTGATGTCTGTCCTTAAATATGGCAGTGAATGCTGGACAATCTCATCAAAGATGAAGGAGAAAACTGAAGCAACTGAACTGTGGTTCCACAGAAGGATGCTGCGAATATCATTGATCGAGCATGTGAACAATGATTAGGTTTTAGAAAGGATGGAAACGAAAAGGAAATTAATATTGCGCATCAGGAAAAGACAGCTGATGTTCCTGGGGCGTGTGGTGAGGAAAGAAGGCTTGGAGAAACTGATACTAACTGGCCAGATAGAGGGAAAAAGACACATGGAAAAGCATCGGATAACATACTTTAAGAGCCTGTGCAGGTGGATGGCAGAGCGGGGGCTGAAAGGGGCAACGGGAGAAAGCGTTCTAAGACCTACCAGGGATAGGGAGACGTGGAAAGCTATGATCCCCTACATCTTGAAAGGACATGTCACATAGAAGAAGAAGAATCTTTTTTTGTTTCAAACTCGGTTTTCATGTTTCTTATGACTTTACTTAGCTTTTAAAAGGCCTTTTTCACTATCCCGATGCACCTTCGAACGTCCGTGTCGTAACAACTCTTCTAATGATTTAATTTTCTATACGTTTGCTCACAGTTTTCTGTCGGTATTGGTTCTGGCTTATCCTAACAGACTTTCTAAATATGTCAAGATTATCATGCAGTTACAACATTTCTTTGTAGATTTTGTTTTTTCGGATCTCAGTGTTGCACTTTCAGTCTTCCGTTAGAACACTTTCCAAAATTAACATCTGCTCTCCTTTTTAGCAGTGAATATTGGCAAATCCCCCGACGGATGAAAAAGAAACCTAAAACGCTTTTCTATTATTCGGCATAAATATTTTGCTGTATTGCGTTAACGAATCGAAGAGACATCGGACAATATACTGCAATACCCTGTTCATTATCAGTACGATATTACTGCATGCAAGTTTAGAGCCATTGATGTAAAGTTTAGTAAATGGTGTCTGAGTAATGCTTGCATAAGCCTTATTTAAGAACCTCGGCACGTATCAATTTGCATATGTGATCATTTAGTGTAACATAACTATATTACCTCTCCGATTAATCCTGGGTAAATTAACACATTTTTAATTTACTGCAATGGTTCTTCTTCCCTGCACACACATATACAAGATGCGATGGATGAATTGTCGTTTAAATTACGCATAACAGAAAAT